>MU761088.1:67740-134129 GCA_026770625.1 Nicotiana glauca | reverse complement strand
AACAACAACAACCCAGTATAATCCCACTTAGTGGGGTCTGGGGAGGGTAGTGTGTACGCAGACCTTACCCCTACCCTGGGGTAGAGAGGCTGTTTCCAAATAGACCTCCGGCATCCTTCCCTCCAAGAACTTCCCACCTTGCTCCTGGGGAGACTCGAACTCACAACCTCTTGGTTGGAAGTGGGGGTTGCTTACCATCAGAGCAACCCTTCTTGTCTTGGAACTTGTGTAAATATCTAGATTAATCTTTGATCAGTCCTATACTGTAAATAGTATACTCTCGTGACGTTGATATGACTCACTAATCTCTAACAAAATTTTCTCTATTTTAGTAAATTGAGGCATAATCAAGAGGGTTCTTAGTGAAGAACCTGGTTCATCAGTACTGGTTCATCTGAATAACGAGGTATGTTTTCTACACTCTGTATAATTAGAAATATTAATAATTAATTCATGAGCAGAGTCCCACCTATGTTCAAAAACTTCAAAAAACCTATCCCTTTGAGTTTGAACCAGTTCCATCCTAAACTAGCATCCTCACCGTATTAAAATGCCTAGATTCTAGGGAAGCCTAATTGTCTATTCAAACTAAAATTTCAGGGTGATTAGACTCCCATTTGACTACTAAAAGCTGTTGTTATATATTAATTACACCTTCTCATTTAAATTCACCATTATCACCACTGCCACTCCTCCAACATTTCCATAACCGTCGAAAATTTTCTCTCTTCTCTTCTCTTTGCTTCCAATATTCTCCACACTCATCCCTTTTCTCATTGAATCTAGAGAAAATGACTAATCCCCAAGATAACCCAGATACTCCTCCACCACCTATACCCTCTGATTCCTCTACTACTCCTCAACCTAGCACAACCTCCCAACCAAGGAGAGGGCGAGTAAAGATGCTTGCATGCAAAATTGTGGCTATAGGTGCTCTTTGAAAGGAATTAAACACCAAATTAAAGGCTAGTTAAGCCCAAGATTCTAAAAATTATGATGATTCTTTCAAGTCTGCGAGTGAGGGGGAAGGACCTGGGTCTTCTGATTCTGAAAAGGGGCAAAATCCCCCTTCTAAGGTACGTTCTGTTGTAGTTGAAAATTTGGACAATCGGTTTGTTTTGGTTGGGTATGTTATGATTGTGGAAATTCCTGAGTCAATAAGGAGAGGAGGTAAAAATAAAATTAAAAAAGAAAAGGAGAGTGAGTGTATGAGTAGTGGCGTAAGGGGAAAAGGGAAAAACATGGCTGATTCCTCACTCACTTCTGAAATTGTTAGACCGCCTATCTGTGAGGCTGGGTATGAAAATGTGGTAGAGAGTAGCAAGAAAATAGGGAGAAGTGGTTTAGGGAAGGCTGTTAAAGGGCTGGTCAATCTCAGTTCACAGGCAGATGAACCCGGTTCATCTATTGAGGAGACCCTAACAGACCTTTGGAAGAAAGTTGGTACAAGCTATAACCCCAAGAAAAGGAGAACCCTAACACCAAAAGACCTCAGTACTGCAAAATATACCATAAAAAGGAAGGATACTTCTCCAACAACTGCTGAGATTCCTCTACCAAAAGGGAGGGCCACAAGGAATAAGTTGAAGCAGAGTGAGGATGAGTTACAAAACGCTATGGCAGAAAGCAAGAAGAAAAGAATGGACAAAGGGAAAGCTAAGGTTGCAGAGCTTGTGGAGGATGTTGTTGTGGATGTGATGGACCAGGTCCAACAATATGAACATGTGGCTGTTGATGTGGAGGTTCAAACCCCTAAGCCAAAGCAAACCAAGACTTCTTCAAAGAAGTCTTCATCTGTTTCCAAGGCTGCTGAACCTTCTTCTTTGACTAAAAGAACAAGGTCTACTATGAAATCCAAGCACGTTAAAATTACTAAAGTAGAAGATTAGAGTGGTGAAAAAGAGGGTGAATCTGACTATGAACAAGATAAGCTGGCCAAATTTAGCAAAAGAAAAATCTAGTAGGGTAGACTTTTGAACGATTTGGTGGAACCAGGGATGGTTTGACTAGTTGATGCTCTATCTGCTCAGGGCTAGAAGGACATGGTCTTTTAGTTGGATGGCAGGCTAGCAAGAAATGATGTTATTGAGTTCATGGACAATGCAAAGGTCAAGAATGGCAGAGCTACCAGTCATGTGAAAGGGGTTCAAGTGATTTTTGATGCAAAAGAGCTGGGTGAGATCTTTAACATCTCTTCTGAAGGGTATAATGACTACACGAGGCAAAGATGGCCAAGTATGGACTCCCTTCCTACAGCGCTTGCCATTACTAGGAAATTCTGTAATGTCGTAGAAGTGAATGAGGCTAAGGTTGTGCATAAGAGTGATATGAAGCCTTGCCACAAAGTTCTATTTGAATTTGCCGACAACTGTTTGCTGCCTAGGCAGGAAAGAAGACACATTAATAACTAGATGGATTTGGTTTTGATGGAGTGTCTTGAAAGTGAAAGGCAGATAAACTGGCATGCATTTATGATCAAGTTAATTGACAGGGTTATAAATGTCTCTAAGGCCCATGCTACTTCTTATGGGTCTATTCTCACTACTGTTCTTGATCATTGCAAGATGCCACTGAAGAATGGGGAGATGGCCATAAGCAAAGACTATTTTGGAATCAACACTTTGATTGTTTGTAACAATGAGGTCAATGCCATTCCCAATGAGCCTGATTCATATAAAAAGACACCTATCAATAGCAAGGTCAGAGCTCTAGTGCATGAAAGTGAGGCAAATGATGCTTAGATAGCTAGGCTGAAGGCTCATTTAGCAGAGGTTGAATCTAAGAGAGATGCTCTCAAAATTGAGCTCACAAAGGAAAAACAGAAGAATGATGGCATTCTTCAAGACATTCTACACTTTATCCAAGCTAATACCCAACGCTCTAGTTCTTCCAAGCCTTAAGTTCTTTAGATTTACCCTTGTCTAGACCTTTCAGTGACCCAGATTAGGGATTTTTCTTGTTTTGCTCATGTTTTGACTATTTTTGTTTATTTTTGTGGATTGTGGAATAATCATATTCTTTATCAATGAAGTTTGTTGTTTTTACTCTTGTTGACTGTTTATATTTCCTTTATAGTTTGAATCTGTTTGGTTGATTACTGATGATTAATCCATGATTGCACTTACAGTTGCCCTAGTGGCCATGAGTAATTATTAAAATTCTAGGAATTACACTGTGTTTATGCAACTTTTCGATGATGCCAAAAGGGGTAAGAGATATTGTGCTTTACATTCTAAATAAGTGATGTTTATAACCTAATCCTTGATGATAATTGAAAATTTTCTAACTTTGTATTGATGAATAAGATGAGTTCTAATAGGACCTAAGTGAGTGAAAGGCACAGAGTTGTCATCATCAAAAAAGGGGAATTTGTTGGCCCAAGTAAAGGAGAGTTTTGAAGATTGACAAAGGAACTCAGACATGGACCAGGTCCATCCTAGTGAAGAACATATATAGTCAACTCAAGCTTGTGAGATGCACGTAAAAGAGATAAACCTAACTTACCATAAGTGATATCTACGGATCCTAATAAAAAAGGTTGCATATTGGATAAGGAGAAAGACTCCTTACTCAAAGAGAACACGGTTTAAGAAAAGGATAGAGTTAGAGGTTGAGATCAAAAAGAACTCTTCCACTAAGGAAGAGTAGCATCAGAATTCTAGTTAATCTCTATTTACTAACTCCATAAATATCAGTGTTGTTCTCTTTTACAGGTAACGCATATAAGCAGAAGTTAAACGTGAATTGAGAAGAAAATAGCAAGGCAATTTGTGTGTGATTCAAGTGTGCAAACCTAAAGCTACTTGAACCAGATAGAAGAACCAGTTCCAAGTGTCTGTCTTTTATTTCTAGTTCAATTGTAGTAGGTGTTTTCATATTGTACCTTTCATCTGATCTAGAAGCAACTGTATTAGGTACTTAGAGTTTTCAAGTTAGAGTTAACTTGAAGTTGTCGCAACATTTGAGGTTGTGTGCTACAATGGGACTAGAGTTAATCCTAGGTTTACAAAAGAATTTTTGTGAATGCAGTTTTTGGCTCAGTGATTTAGTGGAGATTTTTGGAAAATCCTACTGGAAAGTAGGTCGTGGTTTTTTTACCTTTTGAGCCAGGTATTTTCCATATAAAATCTATGTGTTTTTTAATTTCTGTACTTATTATTCCACAACAGTAATAGTTGGAACACATAGAAAAATCTGGTCCTTCTATAATCAGGTTAAGCAAAAAATTGGACACAACAGAAATCACCCCCTCTCATATGCGGTATTGAAGTATAAAACATCAGAGCAGAATTAGACTAATTATATGATGGATCATATCACTGATAAGATGATACATATGAGGTACACGGCAAATATATATATCAAGCATTGCTACAAAGAAGCTAACCAACTAGCAGACTGTTTGGAAAAATTGGCTGCCGAATATCAGACCAAAACTTACTACTTCTCTAGTCAGCAACTTCCTAAGGGTGCTAAGGTCCCCTTTCACTTGGACAAAATCCAAATACCTAGTATTAGAATCAAATATGACAAGGATAATTTAATCTAGGATTGTTATTTGTTGTGGCAGGTGAACTTGTATTATATTATCACCTTGCCAGATCTTTTGAAGGGTAATCTTCACCCTTGTGTTGTACTAATGAGAACCAAGTTTTGACTAATACAACACTCCCAGATAATAGAAATTGTTTTATAGAAAAAGTTGAGCTTAAAGAAAAGAGTGGAATTCTACCGACCCCAATCTTGTTTGGGATAAAGATGTAGTAATTATTGTTGTTGTTTTTGGCATCAGAGCCAAGTTAAATCATCTTTTGTTTCATCCAATGTTGGTTCACCATATTATCTTGTCCACACTCTAGTTGCCAGGCTAAGTGTATAACAGGTTTTATTAGCATTCCATATCATTGAGATGAGATAATAATTTATATTCTTATATGATCTTGGACAATCCTTAACCCTAAGCTAGTTTCTGAGGTTGAGTTAAGCTCGGAGTCTATTGTCTTATAAAAAAATTATTTTTAATTTTTGCTTTATACCCATAATAATATGGTTATGTAACTATGATGACCTTGGCCATCTCTTGTTTTAAAAGTCAAATCTGTATTTTGAGGCCTTAAAACCTCCTTTTGTTTTACCTCGGTTTGCGTGCACAGTACGCGCGTATATTTGGAAAGCCCTTATGTGAAAATTTGAGAAAAATACTATGTTTTGCCTTTAAAATAAAATTAAGTTAACTTCGGCCAACATTTTGGGCAAACGGACCCGGATTCGCGTTCCGATAATACCCTAAGGTCCATAGTAAAATATGAGACTTGGGCATATATCGGGAATCAAATTCCGAGGTCCTTAGACAGAGGAATGAATTTATCAAGAAAATTGTTTGCTAGAAAATATAAAGACTTTTGAAAATAAAATGGTGTGTGTTCTTGATGGTATCGGACTGTATTTTGGTTTTGAAGCCCGGGTACGGGTTTAAAATAATATTTATGTCGAACTTGTGAAGTTTAGTAAGAATCGGAGGTGATTTGGCATAAATCGGACCTATAGTTGAGAAAATGGAAATTTCAATGTTCTTGAGACTTTTATGAATTTTGGTGCTAAATTCACAGTTGTAGATATTATTTTGATGATTTGATTGCACGATCAAGTCCGTATGATATTTTTAGACTTGCATGTATGTTTGGTTTGGAGCCCCGAGGGATCGGGTGAGTTTTGGATAGACCGCGAAGTATTTTGGACTTAGGAAAATCAGTTGTGCATTTTTTATTTTTGTACAGACCTCTGATCTTGCAATTGTGAGATCAGGTCTCGCAATTGCGAAGTGAGCAGGCCTGGGAAATGCGACCAACAGGTCGCAAATGCAAACTAGTCCTGAGCAGGCCCTCATCGCGAATGCAAACACTGGGCCGAAAATTGCGAAGGCCCTCTATCGCAAATGCGACATTTCCTTTACAAATGTGAAGGTAGCGGATTTCCAAAGGGTTCGCAATTGCGAACCCCTGATTGCAATTACGACATTTGCGACCTGTTAAGTGGAGTTTCAGATGGGATTTTTATCATTTTGCAATTTTCCCAAACCCTAAACATCCTTAGGCGATTTTCCAAAGACTCAAACTTCTCCAAATCATAAATAAGCGATTTCTAACTCATTTTCTTCAATCTATAACATCATTTTACATGATTTCACTGGTTTTCAAGGAAAATTGGGTGTTTTTGGGTAGAAGTTAGGATTTTCGGATTTTTGGGATTGGACCTCAAAATTGAGGTCGAATTTTAAAACTAATTGCATATTTGAGTTCGTGGGTGTCGATATTTGACTTATTGTGGAAATCATAGGAATTTTTTTTTCATGCATTAGAATTGGATTATTAGCATTTATTGATGTTATTAAGTAAGTTATGGCTAGATACAAGTGGATTGAAAGTGGAACTTAGAGGTAAAGTGGTAATTGAGGCTTGATTTTTATCCGTGGAATTGAGGTAAGTGTTTGGTATAACCTTAGCTTGAGAGAATATGAGTTGTGGTCTAAATTGCTACGTGTTAATGTTGAATACGACGTATAGGCATGGTGACGAGTATCTATATATTGGTGTCAAGCATGTCCGTGAGTTTTATACCATGATTGTTGTGACTATATTATGTATTGTCCGTGCTTAGGTTGATGATTATTAGTGTTGAACATGATTCATGATAATTCGTTAGTGATTGACCATTGTTGAGTATTTTCTCAAGTTAATATTCATTTTGTAAAGTAACTGTTGAAACAAGATTGGTTATAGCTGATTCCCTTACCGGGATGTGAATGTTTATATTTTTGATTCCCTTTCCGAAACGCATTGTTTCTATTGTTTGGGTGAGGAAGATAAAGCATGAAAGGTGATGTCGTGCATGATACTGTGAGTGAGTGTTAATGCACGAAGGGTGATGTCATGCCGATATTGTGAGTGTTAATGCACGAAGGGTGATGTCGTGCCATGATTTGAGTGTTAATGCATAAAGGGTGATGCCGTGCTAATATTATGAGAGTTAATGCACGAAGGGTGATGTAGTGCCATGATTATGAGAGTTAATGCACAAAGGGTAATGCTGTGCCGATTCTGTTGATGCTTATGGTGAGGACAAGAGTAAAAGTATGAAAGGTGATGCCGTGTACGTGTTACTATTTTCCTTATTCCTGTTGATATAATTATGGTGTTCTTTATGCTTCTCTACTGAATTTCTGCTAGGTATCTGATATTCCCAGCAGCATGTTTCCCTTCCCATCTTTATCTGTTATTTTCTATTTTTATTATTCATTTGTATATGATTTAACTGCACATGTTTATATGGTTGTCATGTCCTAGCCTCATCACTACTTCGCCGAGGTCATTATCGACACTTACCAATACATGAGGTCAGTTGTACTGATACTGCACTATGCATTCTTTTTTGCAGATTTTGGTGCCGGACTTGGTTAGTAGCTTGAGGTAGTTACCTTCAGTCCAGGGAGACCAAGGTAGATCTGTTGGTGTCGACAGAGCCTGAAGTCCCCCTTTTTATTGCTTTAGCTTTTGCTGTCTCTTTTCATTCCGAGAATAGTTGTAGTTTTCTTTCTAAACCAGTGTTCGTAGATATTCATAGATTTTCGTGAAATTGTGACACAAGATTCGTGGGTAGACATGTATTGGAGTATTTGAATTATTATAACTCTTCCGAACTTTATTTCTACTTAGCTTAAATTATTAATTATATCTATTTGGGTTAATTGTTAATATGTTAAAAATCATGGTAGTTGGCTTGCCTAACTTTCATGAGTAGGTACCATCACGACTCTCGAGGGTAAAAAATTTGGGTCGTGACAACTTGGCATCAGAGCACTAGGTTTCCTAGGTCTCACAATTCACGAACAAGCTATGTAGAGTCTGAGGGATCGGTACGGAGACGTTTGTGCTTATCCCCCAGAGGCTACATGGTTTAGGAACAACTTCACATCTATTCTTCTCTGTCGTGCGATTTGACTTCTAATTCTAATTGAACTTCTATTCTATTCTTTTGTAGATGGCGAGAACAATTGCTTCTTCATCCGCTGATCAGCAGCCTGAGCCCCCAGTGGCAGCTCCTAAGAGGGGCAGAGGCCGAGGCCATGCTAGAGGCCCAAGAAGAGGCAGAGCTCAGCCTAGAGCTCGAGCAGCAACACCAGCGGCGGAGCCTTAGGTTGAGTTTAATGATGAGGTTCCAGCCTAACAGGACCAGCTCAGGTCCCATATGGGTTCATCGCCACCCCGGTACTCCAGGATGCTCTGGTCCGTCTAGTGGGCCTTATGGAGAGCTTCACTCTTGCAGGCGTATTTCCTATAACACCAGCTGTCTCTCAGGCTGGAGGAGGAAACCAGACTCTTGTTACTTGCACTCCGGAGCAGATGGCTCCCCAGTTTCTGACTCCAGCAGCTTAGCCAGTTGGGGTAGTTCAGCCGAGTGTTGTAGCACAGATCGGTGATGGAGCAACTATGTCTGCTAATGCCTTGTGGAGATTAGACAAGTTCACCAAGCTTTTTACTACCACATATGGAGGTACATCTTCAGAGGATCCCCAAGACTATTTGGACATCTGTCATGAGGTTCTACGAAACATGGGGATAGTGGAGACTAATGGGGTCGACTTTGCTACTTTTTGTCTGTCCAGTTCCACCAAGACTTGGTGGAGGGATTATTTTTTGGCTAGACCATCTGGGTCACCGGATCTGACTTGGGATCGTTTCTCTCAGCTATTTTTAGAGAAATTGTTTCCTATCACTCAGAGGGAGGACTATTGGAGGTAGTTTGAGCATCTTCAGCAGCATTCTATAATCGTCACTCCGTACGAGACAAGATTTATTGACTTGTCCCGTCATTCTCTTTTTATACTTCACACCGAAAGAGAGAGAGAGAGAGAGAGTAAAGAGGTTCATCGAGGGACTCGCTCAACCCATTCGATTGTAGATGGCTAAGGAGACAAGGAGCGAGATTTCTTTTCAGGAAGCAACCAATATGGCTAGGAGGGTTGAGATGGTTCTAGCTCAGGGGAGCGGTCAGGGTTCTGACAAGAGGCCTCGTCATTATAGCAGGTTCAGTGGTGCATTGCTTGGAGGCAGGGATTCTTTTACTAGAGGCCATCCTCCTAGGCCGTTTCGCTCAACACTATAGGCTTCTCACGGTTCTCCAGGTGGTCGTGGTTCTCATATGCAGTATCAGATCAGCTACCTTATAATGTATCACCAGCTCATATCCGTGCACCTCCACTTCAATGTTTTTAGGGTGGTAACTCAGGCCGTCAGGGCCAATTTTTGGGTCAGTAGTCCTAGAAACTAAGGACTTGTTATACATGTGGCGAACTGATGCACATTGCTAGATTATACCCTCGAGCCTCGAGCAGTTCTCAGCATTAGGGTTCTTGTGCTATAGTTCAGGCACCGAGTGTTCCACCACCTGCTCGGCCAACTAGAGGTAAGGGTTAGGCAGCTAGAGGTGGAGGTAGAGGTGTTAGAGGTAGAGGTCAAGCCGCTAGAGGTAGAGGCCAGCCAACATGTGGCTGTCCCAGGGATGTAGTTTAGAGTGGTGGGGCCCAGCCCCGATGTTATGCTATTCTAGCCAGGCCTGAGGCTGGGGCCTCTGATGCAGTTATCATAGTATTAGTTTGAAGTAGAGATGCTGTAGTTCTATTTGATCCAGGGTCTACATACTCGTATGTGTCATCTTATTTTGCCCCATATATGGTTGTGCCTCGTGATTTTATGAGTGTTTCCGTGTATGTGTCCATGCCAGTAGGTGATTCTATTGTTGTAGACCGTGTCTATCATTCGTGTATGGTTGTTTTTTGGGAGTTTTGAGACTAGTGTAGACCTTCTACTTCTCGATATAGTTGATTTCGATGTTATTCTAGGGATGGATTGATTATCACCTTACCACGCTATATTGGACTGCCATGCCAAGACCGTGACCTTAACGTTGCCAGGTTTGCCTTGTTTGGAGTGGAGAGGGACTCCTGACCATTCCACCAATAGGGTTATCTCATATATGAAGGTTTGGCATATGGCCGATAAGGTATGTTTGGCCTATTTGGCGTATCTTTGTGATTCTAGTGCTAAGTTTCTTTCTATGGATTGTGTGCCCGTTATTCGTGATTTTTTAGAGGTATTTCCTGCAGATCTACCGGGGATGCCACCTGACAGGGATATTGATTTTTGCATTGATTTGCCTCCAGGCACTCAGCCCATTTCTATGTCACCATATTGTACGGCCCCGCCAGAATTGAAAGAACTGAAGGAGCAGCTGTAAGATTTGCTTGATAAGGGCTTTATCAGACCTAGTGTCTCGCCATGGGGTGTGGCGGTGTTGTTTATTAAGAAGAAAGATGGTTCGATGAGGATGTGTATTGATTATCGGTAGTTGAATTAGGTCATAATCAAGAATAAATATCCATTGCCAAGGATTGATGATTTTTTTGATCAGCTTCAGGGTGCCAAGTATTTTCGAAGATTGATTTGAGATCTGGCTACCATCAATTTTGAATTAGGGCATTCGATGTCCCTAAGATAGCTTCTGCACTCGGTACGGGCATTATGAGTTCCTAGTGATTTCCATTGGGTTGACAAATTCCCCAACAACTTTTATGGATTTGATGAACCGGGTGTTCAAGCCTTACCTGGATTACTTTGTGATTGTCTTCATTGATGATATTTTGATCTATACCTGTAGCCGAGAGGAGCCTGGCAGCATCTCTGAGTTGTTCTTCAGACTTTGAGATAAAGTCAGTTGTATGCTAAGTTTTCGATGTGTGAGTTTTGGTTGAGTTCAGTTTCCTTCTTGGGTCATGTTATATAAGCAGAGGGTATTCAGGTGGATCCAAAGAAGATAGAGGTAGTTAAGGACTGGCCTAGACCCACATCAGCTATAGATATCCAGAGTATCTTAGGTTTGGTAGGTTATTACCGTCAGTTTCTGGACGAGTTTTAATCTATAGCAGCCCTGATGACCAGGTTGACCCAGAAGGGTGCCCAGTTCAGGTGGTCAGACGAGTGTGAGGCGAGCTTTCAGATGCTCAAGATAGCTTTGACTATGGCACCAGTGTTGCTTTTGCCCATAGGTTCAGGGCCATATACAGTATGTTGTGAGGCATCTCATATTGGACTTGGTGTGGCATTGATGCAGAATTGCAAGGTTATAGCATATGATTCGCGGCAGTTGAAGATTCGCGAGAAGAACCAGTTTATGATTTGGAGGTAGAAGTTATTGTTCACGCGCTACAGATTTGGAAGCCTTATTTATATGGCATTTCATGTGAGGTGTTCACGGATCACAAGAGTCTACAGTATTTGTTCAAGTAAAAGGAGCTAAATTTGAGGCAGAGAAGGTGGTCGGAACTATTGAAAGACTATAATATCAACATCTTTTATCATCCGGGGAAGGCCAATATTATGGCCGATGCTTTGAGTAGGAAGTTAGTCAGTATGGGTAGTCTTGCATATATTCTGATCGGTGAGAAAAAGCTTGCTTTGGATGTTCAGGCTTTAGCCAATCAGTTCGTGAGATTGGATGCTTCTGAGCCTAGCCGTGTTTTAGCTTGCATAGTCGCTCGGTCTTCATTATTTGAGAGTATAAGAGATGGGCAGTATGATGATCCTCATTTGCTTGTCCTTAGGGACATAATGCGGCACGGCGGTGCCAAGCAGGTTACAGTTGGTGATGATGGAGTTTTGAGGATGCATGGTTGAGTTTGTGTGCCTAATATGGATAGACTTCGAGAGTTGATTCAAGAGGAGGCCCATAGTTCCCGGTACTTTATTCATCCGGGCTCCGCTAAGATGTATCAAGACTTGCTGTAGTATTATTGGTGAATGAGGATAAAGAAGGATATTATTGCCTATGTAGCTAGGTGTTTGAATTGTCCGCAGGTAAAGTACGAGCATCAGAGACCTGGTGGGTTGTTTCAGAAGATTGAGATTCCTGAGTAGAAGTGGGAGCGTATCACTATGGACTTCGTTGTTGGACTCCTACGAACTCAGAGGAAGCTTGATGCGGTATGGGTTATTGTTGATAGGCTGACCAAGTCAGCGTATTTCATTCATATGGCAGTCTCATATTCTTCTGAGAGGTTAGCTAAGATCTATATCTGGGAGATTGTTCGTCTTTATAGTGTGTCCGTGTTATTATTTCTGAGCGAGGTACATAGTTTACCTCACATTTCTGGAGGGCAGTTCAGTGTGAGTTGGGTACTCGGGTCGAGTTGAGCACGACATTTCATTCTCAGACAAATAGTATTCATATTTTGGATGATATGCTCCGAGCATGTGTTATTGACTTTGGAGGTTCGTGGGATCAGTTCTTACAATTAGCAGAGTTTGCCTACAACAACAGCTATCATTCGAGCATCAAGATGGCCACCTATGTGGCATTATATGGTTAACGGTGTCGATCTTTGGTTGGGTGGTTTGAGCCGGCGGAGGCTCAGTTGTTTGGTACGGATTTGGTACAAGATTCCTTGGAAAAGGTTAAGATCATTTAGGATAGGCTTCACACAACTCAATCTAGACAAAAGAGTTATGCCGACCGTAAGGTTCGCGATGTGGCATTCATGGTCGGAGAGCGAGTATTGCTTCGGGTGTCTCCCATGAAGGGCATGATGAGATTTGGAAAGAAGGGCAAGCTAAGCCCTAGGTTCATCGGTGTTTTTGAGATTCTTTATCGAGTGAGAAGGTGGCTTACAGACTTGCGTTCCCACAGAGTATCAGCTGTGCATCTAGCGTTTCATGTGTTCATGCATCGGAAGTATCACGGTGATCCATCCCACGTGTTAGACTCCAGCACTGTCCAGTTGGACAAGGACTTGACCTATGAGGAAGAGCCGGTAGCTATTCTAGGCCGGCAAGTTCGTCAATTGAGATCAAAGAATTTCCCTTTTGTTCGGGTGTAGTAGAGAGATCAACTTGTTGAGGCAACGACCTGTGAGTCCGACTATGATACGCGGAGCCGATATCCCCATCTTTTCCCCGACTTAGGTACTTTTTATGTCCGTTCAAGGGCGAACAATTGTTTTAGAGGTGGAGAATGTGATGACCCAAAGGTCAACTCTTCTTTTAGAGTCAAATATATGTTCCGAGGCCTTAAAAACCTCCTTTTGTTTTACCTCAATTTGCGTGCTCAGTCCGGGTGTATATTCGGAAAGCCCTTCTGTGAAAATTTGAGAAAAATGCTAAGTTTTTCCTTTAAAATAGAATTAAGTTGACTTCGGTTAATATTTTGGATAAACAGACCCCGGACCCGTGTTTCGAGGGTCCCTTAAGGTCCGTAGTAAAATATGGGACTTGGGCGTATACCCGAAATCAAATTCTGAGGTCCCTAGCTCGAGGAATGAATTTTTAAAGAAAATTATTTTTTGAAAAATATAAAGACTTTTGGAAATTAAATGGTGTGTGTTCTTGATGGTATCAGCCCGTTTATTGGTTTCGGAGCTCGATACAGGTTTAGAATAATATTTAATTCAAACATGTGAAGTTTGGTAAGAATTTAAGTGGATTTGACATAAATCGGACCTATAGTTGAGAAAATGAAAATTTCAATGTTCTTGAGACTTTTATGAATTTTGGTGCTAAATTCGTAGTTGTTGATGTTATTGGATGATTTAATTGCACGAGCAAGTCAATATGATATTTTTAGACTTGCGTGCATATTTGGTTTGGAGCCCCGAGGGCTCGGGTGAGTTTTGGATAGGCCACAGAGTGTTTCGGACTTAGGAAATTCAGCTGTGCATGTGGTATTTTTGCACAGGCCTCTGATCTCACAATTGCGAGATCAGGCTTCGCAATTGCAAAGTGAGTAGGCCTGGGAAATGCGACCAGTAGGTCGCAAATGTGAACCAGGCCTGGGCAGGCCCTCATTGCAAATGCGAACACTGGGCCGAAAATTGCGAAGGCCCTCCATCGCAAATCTGACATTTCCTTCGCAAATGTGAAGGTAGCAGACTTCCAAAGGGTTTGCGAACCCCTGATTGCAATTGCAATATCTGGGACCTGTTAAGTGAAATTTCAGACGAGATTTTCATCATTTTGCAATTTTCCTAAACCATCCTTAGGCGATTTTTCAAAGACTCAAACTTCTCCAAATCATAAGTAAGCGATTTCTAACTCATTTTCTTCAATTTATAACATCTTTTTACATGATTTCACTTCAAAATCTAGGATTTTTCATGGAAATTGGGTGTTTTTGGGTAGAAGTTAGAATTTTCAATTTTTGGGGTTTTGGACTTCAAATTAAGGTCCGATTTCAAAACTAAATGCATATTTGAGTTCGTGGGTGAATGGGTGATCGGGTTTTGGTTTGAACTTTGGGTTCTAACCAATCAGGCCCGGGGCCGATTTTTTACTTTTTGGGAAAATTATTGAAAAATCTATTTTCATGCATTAGAATTGGTTTATTTAGTATTTATTACTATTATTAAGTAAATTTTGGCTAGATACAAGCAGATTCAAAGTGGAATTGAGAGGTAAAGCTGTAATTGAGGCTTGATTTTTGTCCGTAGAATTGAGATAAGTGTTTGGTCTAACCTTAGCTTGAGGGAATAGGAGTTGTGATCTAAATTGTTACGTGTTAGTGTTGAATACGACGTATAGGCATGTGGACGAGTATCTATACATTGGTGTCAAGCATGCCCGTGAGTCTTATACCATTATTGTTGTGACTTTATTGTGTATTGTCCATGCTTAGGTTGATGAATATTAATGTTGAACATGATTCATGATAACTTCTTGGTGATTGACCATTATTGAGTATTGGCTCAAGTTGAGATTCATTTTGTTAAATAACTGTTGTAACGAGATTGGTTATAGATGATTCCATTGCCGTGATGTGATTTTTAGTGTTGATTCCCTTGCCGGGATGTATTGTTTCTATTGTTTGGGGAAGGAAGAGTGTAAAGTATGAAGGGTGATGCCGTGCATGATATTATGAGTGAGCGTTCATGCACGAAGGGTGATGTCGTGCCGATATTGCGAGTGTTAATGTACGAAGGGTAATGTCGTGCCATGATTTTAGTGTTAATGCATGAAGGCTGATGTCATGCCAATATTATGAGAGTTAATGCACGAAGGGTGATGCCGTGCCATGATTATGAGAGTTAATGCACGGAGGGTGATGCCGTGCTGATTCTGTTGATGCTTATGGCGAGGACGAGAGTAAAAGCACGAAAGGTGATGTCGTGCACGTGTTACTGCTTTCCTTATTCCTGTTGATATAATTATGGTGTTCTTTATCCTTCTCTACTGAATTTCTGCTAAGTATTTGATTTTCTCGCAACATGCTTCCCTTCCCATCTTTATATGTTATTATTTCCTATTTTTATTTTCCGTTTGTATATGATTTGATTGCACATATTTATATGGTTGTCGTGTCATAGCCTCGTCACTAATTTGTCGAGGTTAGGCTCGACACTTACCAGTACATGGGGTCGGTTGTACTGATACTGCATTCTGCACTCTTTTGTGCAGATTTTGGTGCTGGACTTGGTGAGTAGCTTGAGGTAGCTACCTTCAGTCCAGGAAGAACAAGGTAGATCTGTTGGCGTTCGTAGAGCCTGAAGTTCCCCTTTTTCATGCTTTAGCTTTTGCTGTCTCGTTTCATTCCGAGAACAGTTGTACTTTTCTTTCTAAACCAGTGTTTGTAGATATTCGTAGATGTTCGTGAAATTGTGACACCATATTCGTGGGTAGACATATATTGGAGTATTTGAATTATTATAACTCTTCCGCACTTTATATCTGCTTAGCTTAAGTTATTAATTATATCTGTTTGGGTTAATTATTAATGTGTTAAAAATCATGGTAGTTGGCTTGCCTAGCTTTTATGAGTAGGTGCCATCACGACTCCCGATGGTGAAAAATCCGGGTCGTGACAGTAACCACACAAATATCTTGTATGTTTAACATTACAAATTTTAAAAACTTATTTTTATTTTTAAACATCTTACTATCTGTTAAACAAGTACACATAAAATAAAGCGAAAGAAATACTATTTATTCTACTTATATGGATTTTTGACTTCCAAAGAGAACATGAAAAATATATCAAAGTAGGTATAATATGAAAGCAGAGAGGTGTTGATGAAATGAAGAAGGAGGGCTTCTTAGAAATTTCTTTGGCGGTTTCTTGGCCAAATCAAAATCCAACACGTGCATAGGAAATGGGTGAAATAACCAGTAATTGAAGGATAGTCTAATCGCCCCTATGGAATCTTTTACCAACAAATGGTCATATTTTTATGATTTAGTATTCGAGACTTTTTAGTTTAAGGAAAATCACAAATATATTTATTTTAAAATTCGAACCCAGGAGTTTTGATTAAAAGTAAAATGATTTAATCTATCCCATTACACTAACTGATGGAAAGATATATCAAGGATTCAAAACATAATGATCGATTTGTTCGTTTCTCAAATATTTTTGTTTTCTGTTTTTGAGGTCCAAAGAAATAGGCTAAGAGCCTAAGATATATTAGGCTACACCTGGACGAACAAAAAGTCGAAGTAATTTACAAAAACTGGAAAAGATGTCATTAATTTTTTTTTCCCAACCAAATGTCAATAGAGAAATCATTTCCAATTTTTGTTGAAAAAAAATACCACACTTAAATTTCCTTATTTTACAAACAAATACAGGCCACTGTTATATTCTTCATTTTTTGTTTATTTCCATTTGTATGAGTACTTTATAGTTATTTTTCGTGAGGAACATCTAGATGGACCATGTGTCCAAAGCGTGAGAAAGGGATCTCTGATGACTCATGAGCAACATACTGATTGAGATTAATATATTGGATGATTGTTTCATAATAATTCACTAATTATATATGGTTTCTAGGTCAATATTTCATTAAACAAATGTTATCACTATCTAAGAAACTTAAACCATTTAATAAGCCAAGGGTCGTACAAAGGTACATTCTCATATGATGCTCACGATTGTTACGTGATTTGTTCGTTGGACTAAATTCATGAATATTTGTTAATCATGTAAACAATGATTATTTAAAAAGCTGATTATTGGTGAATTAAACTTGTGTCCTGCGTAATATCATATCCATTGAAGTTATGAGCACCATTAACCTAATATCCTTTTGAATTACTAGCCTGTCATTACGTACAACTTTATACCTTCTACTCAGATTATATAAGAGGATTTACAATGTATTAACAACAATATGCTAAAAAAGAGGAAATTAAAAACTATGCCTATATGGGATGTAACAATATGACTTTACCTTATGATTATTGTATACGGTCGAAATCAGGTATGCCCGATTTTCCGGGCTCGTGGAGTTGCCTTAAGTCCGAGTTCAGGTAAGGTCTAGTTCGAGCTCGATGGACTAGATTCGAGCTCGAAAACAGAGTGCAATGCCCGAGGATCGAAGTACGCGATGAGTATCGAAGCCGAGTATGCTCAACCGCGAGATAATGTCATTACAGATTTGTAACAGAATAAACAAGATTCCAGCCATGTCCCTAAGAACATGGAGCAAATCCCGGAATAGATTTTTATGAATCCGTACTAGGCGGTTAGACAGTTGTCCCAATAAGATTCTTTACTGTAAATAGAATACCTTATTTAGGGTTCCCCTATTATATAAAGGGACCCTAATCATTTGTAACGATCATCAGTCATTGGCAAAGAATATACTCTCTTACTTTCTCGCTTGTTGTTCATCAAAATTGTCTTTTAGCTTTATAATTCTTGCTTTATTGTTCTTGATCCGCCTCGAGGTTACTTTGGCTCGAGGTCGAGACTGGCCTACATTCTAGTTTGGTATTACTCATTCCTTTCATTTGTATTTCAGATTTCTTGGTTATTAATTAATATTGAACTAAATCACATATCTTTAAAATCACAAATCAAATTTAATTGTTACCCGTATTTTCGAGGTAAGTAGTTTGGCGCCCACCGTGGGGCTAAAGATAATAGTGATTATTTTATTGCTGATTCTCATAACACATGTTATTTTTACACTTGTTCTTGTCAAGAATTTTTGACTCTCAGGCTCAAGCATGTCAAACTCGCAAAACGCACCTGTACACGACAATGATGGTCTTGGATTTCATAGGAAAAACAACAAAGTAGGGGTCGATGTACCACTGATAAACCCTGGGGAAGTGCCAAATATGGAACTAGTTGATGTTATTTCACACATTGCTTTGAACCCGCACTTAGGCACAGACCCCGGAGGAAGCGTACACAGAGAAGCACGATATGGTGGCCGAGGAACGCAGGGTATAGGAGATGGGGAAGTCATCCTCCAAGTGACATACGAGATGCCACAAGCTCAACATGTTGCTATCGCTCAGCTTCAAAGTCAACATAAAACTCCAAGTATAGTCGAACCAGACGATACTCAACGTACTGAGCCAATACTGTAAAAATCAAGCGGTAACGGCTCGGGACTGATCCCACGATTATGAGGATGCTCGAGGAACTTACCAAGAGAATCTAGTTTGAGGAAAAGAAGATTGAGGATAATGACAAGAAAGTTGAGACTTATAACTCCCGTGCTGATCAAATACTGGGGGCACCCCCAGTCTTGAAATGTCTGGATGCCAAAAAGTTCATTCAAAAGCCATTCCCTCCAAGTGCGACTCCGAAACCCATTCTGAAAAAGTTTCACATGCCCGATATACCTAAGTACAATGGGACAACTAACTCTAACGAACATATTATTTCATACACTTGAGGGATTAAAGGGAACGACTTGAATGATGACGAGATCGAATCAGCATTGTTGAACCCCAAACTCTATCGATTCGTTTGCTATGTTAGCAGACATCTTCGTGAATGCACATGCCGGGGCATAAAGGTGGCGACGAGGAAATCAGACGTTTTTAAGATAAGGGTGAGGAATGATAAGATGCTAAGGGACTTCGTATCCTAGTTTCAAATGGAGCGAATGGAGTTATCACCGGTCTTGGATGATTGGGCAGTACAAGCTTTTATGCAGGGTTTGAATAAGCGGAGTTCTATCGTGTCTCAACAATTAAAGCAGAATCTGATCGAGTATACAGTTGTGACGTGAACAGATGTACATAATCATTATCAATCAAAGATCAGGGTTGAGGATGACCAGTTGGGAGCCCCCTTGGGTTCAGTTCATCCTAATAAATTGGAAGCCAAGCCCCCGAGGGATACCGACAGAGAATCAAGATCAAACAAGGAAAGGCATTAGCCGTATGTCGATCGGAGAAAGAATGGCTTGGGGCGTAACGCTCCTCGAGTTGATCAAAGAAATGATCGAGGTCAAAGCTTTCGGTGATTCATGAGTAAGAATGTGTTTGATAAAGATATCGACCCCGCAGAAGCAGCCTGATTATTGGAGTTGATTTCAGTGTAGATGCATCGAGGATCATGTCAGATATTAGAGGAATCAAAGACGCCAGGTGACCCAGACCTATTCAAACCGATCCTTCTCAAAGAAATCCAAACTTGAAGTGTAAGTATCATGGCACACATGGCCATAGAACCAAAGACTGTAGACAACTAAGGGAGGAAGTAGCTCGGTTGTTTAACGAGGGCATCTTCGAGAATTTCTCAGTGATCGAGCTAAGAACCATTTCAGGAAAAGAGATGCAAACAGAAAAAATAAGCAGGAAGAACTGCATTATGTGATCCACATGATCGGTGGTGGTGTCGATATTCCACAAGGGCCTATGTTCAAAACCACCAAGGTGTCGATCACCAGAGAAAAATAGACTCGGAGCTATGTGCTCGAGGGCTTCCTATCATTCAATAATGAGGAAGCGTAAGGCATATCTCAGCCACACAATCATGCCTTGGTATTTCTATTTTGTTTAATAAAATTCAAGTTAAATGTGTTCTAGTGGATCCAGGTAGCTCAGCAAACATAATCCAATCGAGGGTCGTAAAGCTGCTTGGCCTGCAAGATCAAATTGTACCTGCATCCCAAGTACTAAATGGCTTCAAGATGACAAGTGAAACAATGAATGGGAGATAATCCTACTAGTGAACATGGTCGGAACCACCCAAGATATGAAATTCCATGTCATGAAAGGCGACATGAGGTATAATGCACTTCTCGGCAGGCCATGGATCCACAACATAAGGGATGTACCTTCAACCCTTCAACAGATAATGAAATTTCCAACAGTGGATGGCGTGAAAATGGTCTACGGAGAAGAACGCGCTGCAAAGCAAATGTTTGCAGTCGATGAAATGACACCGATTCTAATGCCTTGACATCGAAAAAATTGGGGATCGAAAATAAATAGGCGACCAAATAGCAATCACCGATTCCAGCCCTTATCGAGCCAGAGGAACAAGTAATCAAAGAAGAAGAAGAGGATTTACTTACTCGTTGAACTTTCATTGTTCTCGAAGAGTCAGACGCAACCATGTCAACAACTGGAACAGGTCATACTGATCGAGTACATGCCCAAGAAAAAGGTATACTTGAGAACGACATTAACCCCCGAACTCAGGAAAAAACTCATTAAATTTCTTATCGATAATATGGATTATTTTGCTTTGTCCCATTTAGACATGACAGGGATCCCGCAGAAAATAACAACGCATCAGCTAAGCATCGACCCTAGGTTCGAACCAGTAAAGATAAAAAGGAGGCCCCAATCTGAGGTGAAGCATGCATTCATAAAGGATGAGTTAACCAAACTTCTTTAAATAAGGTCTATTTGGGAGGTAAAATACCCTGAGTTGTTAGCCAACGTAGTTGTAGTTCCTAAAAAGGGAATAAACTTAGAATGTGCATAGATTATAAGAATTTAAACAAAGTATGCCCTAAAGACTCTTTTCCACTACCTAATATCGGTCACATAATCAATGCCACGGCTGTCCACGAGATCCTTACCTTTCTCGATGCCTACTCCAGGTACAATCAGATTCAGGTGAACTCGGGGACTAGGAGAAGACCTCATTTATCACTAATTTTTGAACCCTATTGTTACAACGTAATGTCCTTCGGGCTAAAAAATGCAGGAGCTACATACCAACATCTAGTTAACAAATTTATTTAGGAGAAGATAGGTAAATCGATGAAAGTTTACATTAATGATATTTTGGTTATGTCCCTGCGCGTAGAGGACCATTTAACTAATTTTCAAGAAAAATTCAAAATCTTGAGGAAGTACAATATGAAGCTTAACCCTGAAAAATATGCCTTCGGAGTCAGCTCGGCTAAGTTTCTCCGCTTCATGGTAGCGAATCGGGGTATCGAAATCAACCCCGACAAGATCAAAGCCATAGAGGAAATCACAATCGTGGATAGTGTGAAGGCTGTGCAAAGGCTAACATGACAAATAGCCACCTTGGGTCGATTCATTTCGAGGTCATCAGATGAAAATCATAGGTTATTTTCCTTGCTAAAAAAGAAAAAAAGATTTCGCACGGACCCCGAAATGCCAGCAAGGCTTAGGAGAATTGAAGTGATACTTATCGAGCCCGCCTTTGCTTCACACCCCAAAGATAGATGAAAAGCCTTAGTTATATTTGGTAGTGTCTGAGATAGCGGTAAGTGGGGTACTAGTTCGAGAAGAGCAAGGTACGCAATTCCCTGTTTATTGTGTAAGTCGAACTCTAGGAGATGCTGAAACTAGATACCCTCATTTAGAAAAGTTATCATTTGCATTAATAAGCGTATCTAGGAAGCTAAAGCCATATTTTTAGTGTCATCTCATACATGTGCTAACCACTTATCCTCTCCGAAATGTTTTGCATAAGCCTGAACTATCAGGCCGATTGGCAAAATGGCTAGTCGAATTGGCGGGTACGATACCGAATATCAACATCGAACGACCATCAAGTCTCAAATCTTGGCTGAATTCATAGCCGATTTTACACAGACCCTCCAACCCGAAGTGGAAAAAAACTTATGCTAACATTGGGTACATCATCTGGGTTATAGACCATTTTTATGGACAATGCCTCGAATGTGAAAGGGTCTGGGCTCACCATTGTTTTGAAGCCACCAACAGGTAATACTATTTGATAGTCTATCAAAACTTCTAGGTAGACTAATAATGAGGCCGAGTATAAGGCCATGATTGTAGGTCTAGAGCTAGATAAGAGCTTGGGGGCAAAAGTCATTGAATTCAAATGCGATTCACTGTTGGTGGTTAATCAAGTAAACAAAAGCTTTGAAGTTCGAGAGGATAAGATGCAATGGTACTTGGATAAGCTGCAGGTAACTTTGCAGCACTTCAAGGAGAAGACTCTAGATCATGTTCATCGAGAAAAAAATAGTAAGGCAGATGCACTTGTTAATTTAGGGTCATCGGTTAAAGAAGATGATATCGTCCCGGGGACTGTCATCTAATAATCAAAGTCTGTGACTGAAGAGGGTCATGCCGAGATAAATTCTACATGTTTGACTTGGGATTGGTGGAATAAGTATATCAATTATTTGAAAAATGGAAAACTCCCATCGGACCTCAAAGGATTGAGGGCCCTACGAACGAAGGCTGCTAGGTCAAATTAGATAAAGATGGAACATTGTATAGGAGGATGTTCGACGGACCATTAAAGGTATGATTAGGGTCAGGGGACGCCGATTATGTTCTACGAGAAATCCACAAAGGTACTTGTAGGAATCACTCCGGCGCCGAGACTTTGGTCCGCTAAATTATAGAGCAGGGTATTACTTAGATACAATTGAAAAGAACACCAAGGAGTTTGTTAAAAAATGTGATAAATGTCAAAGGTTTGCACCAATGAGTCACCAGCCCGGAGAGCAACTACACTCAGTCCTGTCCCCGTGGCCTTTCATGAAATGGGGAATGGACATAGTCGGCCATCTACCAAAAGCACCAAGTAAAGCTAGGTTCATTTTGTTTATGACTTACTACTTTTCTAAATGGTTGGAAGCACATGACTTCGAATAAAATGAGAGAAAAATAAGTTATCGACTTCATTTGGGACCACATCGTGTGTCGATTGAGGATACCTGCCGAAATCGTGTGTGATAATGGCAAGTAATTCATCGGAAGGTAACGGAGTTCCACGAAGCACACAAAATAAAAAAGGATTATATCAACACCATATCATCCAACTAGGAATGGATAGGCCGAGTCAACAAACAAAGCTATCATCCAAACCTAAAGAAAAGGTTGGACGATGAAAAAGGAAAATGGAGAGAAATTCTATCCAAGGTCCTTTGGGTATATCGAACGACATCAAAATCCATCACGGGGACTACTCTGTTCTCTTTAGTATACGACTTCGAGGAATTAATCCGGATCGAAGTCGGAAAACACAGTGCCAGGTTTCGACATGCATAAGAGGAGTCAAATCACGAGGCTATGAATACTAGCCTTGAGTTATTGGATGAAAAACAAGAAAAAGTAATTATTCGAATGGCCGGACAGAAGCACAGAGTCGAGAGATACTATAATAGAAGGACCAACCTTCGACACTTCAGAATCAGGGACTTAGTTATACGGAAAGTCAACCTCAACACTCGAGACCCGCACGAAGGGAAACTAGGCCTGAATTAGGAAGGACCATACGGAGTAATTGGAGTTGTCGGCAAAGGATCTTACAAATTTGGCACAATGGAATGCGAGCAACTTTCAAACAATTGAAATGTATCACTACTCAAACGATATTACTGCTAGGATATGGCCTTCCCCTTTTTTCATTTAAATTTAAGGCTAACTTATTACAGGTGTTAGATCGATGCCGAGGGCACCTTTCTACATGAAGACCTTGGGTTTTAATGCACGCATTGCACTCTTTTTCCCTTAGATAGTTTTTGTCCAAAATGGGTTTTACCGGGGAGGTTTTTAACGAGGCAACAATATGTGCTACCTAAGGAGAACCCAACAGTATCCAAGGCTTCTTTTCAATCAACCTCGAATACTAGGGGGAATCACCCTCGGAGATCATATTTTTTAGGAAAATACTTCACGCCAAATAGGGCTCGATAGGAAAACTTTGTAATGGACCAAACTGTTAGATGAACCGTGTCCATATAGAATAGTCGAGCCCCGATGGCAAAACATGTGCACATGTCTCAAATTATTCAAAGAAGCATTCTTTCTATGTCAAAAAATACTTTGTGTCTCAAACAAATTTGCTAATACAAAAATATCATATTTGTGATTTTGCAAGAAACGGCTCAAAGGCCATAACATGAATACACCTCGAATAATCGAGGACTGTCATTGACAGTTTACGCATTTGAGTCATCTAAAATTGAGTTCATGAGACCTCAAAGAGGCATCCTCTTGACATAAAGGCCAAGGTCATCATACTCAGGGACTAACCTTTTGAACAAGTTGTTATCGGAAAATAAGTCCAATAGACACACTCGAAGGCTACGGCCATATTAAAGGCTACGATTCACATTAAAAGACTACGGTCATACATTTGAGTCATCTAAAATTGAGTTCATGAGACCTCAAAGAGGCATCCCCTTGACATAAAGGCCAAGGTCATCATACTCAGGGACTAACCTTTTGAACAAGTTGTTATCGGAAAATAAGTCCAATAGACACACTCGAAGGCTACGGCCATATTAAAGGCTACGATTCACATTAAAAGACTACGGTCATATAAAAAAGGCTACGGCCAAAATAATGCGGCTTGGAAACATCCGACTTCCGCCATAAGTTAAAGGCCTTCAAATACTTTGAAAAAACTGATTGAATTAGGCTACCCTAGGCAAAAGCAAATAAAAAAGGAGCTTTGATAAAATCAGCCCTCAAATAATTTAAAGGCTTCGATAACATCAGCCTTAGAAAAAAACCTCAAGAGGTACTCAAATATCATAACACAAATGAATTACAAATAAGGTTACGATCGATTGAACCTTTGAAAAACCCACGGGTAAACAAAATACATGCTAAGGCATAAAAGAAATTTTCACTAAGTCTTTTAGCCGGAAAGAGGGAGAATTTATATCTATCTTAGAGGCCGAATCGGCCCGATTTAAAGAGTCTAAGGGCCAATATAAAAGAGCCCAATGGCCAAAACATGTAGAGTTCGAGACCTTGTTCCTACTCAACTCAAACTCAAGAGTCATAACATCCCGAGCTCGCATCAAATAGACTTAAACATAGCTCGAGGATTAACAAAAACCTTAAGAGGTATTCTATTATAAGTACGAAGATCGCCCATTGATCACCAAAAACCCTAAGGGTTGTTATATTCAGAATCTGAGCGGATGTTCACTTGATCATTGAAGTTATCAAAATTTATAACAAAATAAAGTCTCGAAGAATTCCACACAAATCAAAGATATAGAAAAGGGAATTCTTTATATTTATAAAGGGTATTTACAGTACCCACGAGGGGCCTTACACAAAAAAAAACAAAAATAAAAGGCCAAGAACCTAATCTACTTTGGGGGCCACATCCTCCAGAACCACATCTTTGGGAGCTGTATCCTTGGGAGCCGCATCTTCGGGAACCTCCTCCTCGGGGACCCCATCTTTATCTCCCCAGCCCTCAAAACCACTAATAGCATCTTCATCATCAAAAGAAATGAGAAAGCCTCGGGCGTGGATTTCTGCGAGAGTCTCCCTCCGGGCTTGGCACTTGGCCAAATCATTACTCTATTTTTCCCGGTCAATGGCCTCCCTTAGTTCTACTTGAACAGCCTCGACATCCCTTAAGTACAGGCGATGGTCTTATCAGACGTGACATTCATCTTCTCCACTTCGGCCCTGGCTTCAGCAACCTCGGCCCCGACTTCAGAAAGTTTGGCCTCGAGCTCCCTGATTTACTTGGCCTGGGCTAATTTCTTCACTTTAATACCTCAGAGCTGAGTCTCAGTAGAGGACAGTTGGGCTAGAGAAGCTTCTTTATCAGTAGTAAGATGATCCATGTTCTCTTTCCATCAACGACAGTCAGCCTTAACCTGATCGACCTTACCCCGGAGCTGCCCAATCATCTCTAACTTTTGCTGCAGCTGAGACATTGAAGTGTTAGCCTCCGCAGTAAGGCCAAAAAGACCATACTCTATTAAAATCATAGTTACCTTCTTGTCTAGCTCGGCCTCATTTTTCTGAGCTTTTTCCAAGTCAGCCTGAAGGTCCTTGAGCTCCTCCTCCTTTTGAATACAGAGGAGCCTCAGGGCCTTCTCTTCATCAGAATCGTTCCTAAGCTCGGCCTCACATTGGCTCATCTCGGTCCTGAACTTGATGATGGCCTACACATAAATCGAAGACATATTAGTCAAAAGAAGGGGCGAAGAAAGAAAATTACAACAATAAGAGTTAGTGTTTACCCGGGAGAAGAGACGATGAGCCTCTTCGAAGAGGGTGGATGCGTCATTAAGGTTGGTGCCATCGTCAACCCTGGTAAAACAATCCTGAAAATGATCTTTTTTGAAAACCTTGTTCGGGTCGGGCGTTCGCAGTGCCCAAGCGTCCTTTATCTCCTCCTCAGAGTAAGATGGTAGATAATGAGAGTGACCTATTGTCATGGCCCCGAGCTCCTCACTCAGGCTGCTCTGATTAGCTTTGGTCCTCTTAGAACTTGTCCCCCCTGGAGTACTTGTTGAAGTAAAGGGAATGATCTCGATCTCTAAGGACTTGGGGTTTTTGCACGAGTCTTTCTTCAGAGTTCTTTCACCGTGAGGCAAGGTCTTAGGTTTGGAGTGCTTGGGGGCCTCGACTGGTTTCCTAGTTAGGGGCACCACAGCCGACTCTGCGCCCTCATTCTCTTCATCTCCAAGAAATTGGATGGCTGAATCCAAGTCCACGTGGATAAGATTCCTCCTTGGCTTTCAAGTGTGGGCCCTCCCATAATGGGGATCTTCGGGCTTCGAAGCCCTCTTTCATTTGCGTTCTTTCCTTGATTTTGAAACTGGGGACTCGGTCTTTTCCTCAGGCGGGGCTGGCCTTTTTTCGGAGACATCTCCGATGCCTGCACAAATAAGCATGAGTGAGTTGGCCCTATCCTCGTCGTTACTAGCATAGAAGGCCTTTTTTTATCGACGTTGAAGCTTGATGAGCCCTCGAAATAGCTGAGGCTGATACAGCCGAATGAGATGGTTGAGGGTATACTTTAATCCCCCGGCCTTGCTGGAGAAATAGCGTAGCATAATCACGATGCGCCAAAAGGAGTGATGGATCTGGCCGAGGGTAACCTCGTACCTTTTGTAGAAATAAATCACTACCGAATTGAGGGAACCCAATATGAAGGGGTAAGTGTAAACACTTAAGAATCACTCCACATGAGTAATGATGCTTTCCTCGGGGTCGGGGATCTATACCATGACCTCGTCTCCCTAGCCACAGTCTTTAATCATGGCCTTAAGGTGCTTCTCCGATATTGAACTGATATATTGAGATAGATGTTCGCACCGTCCTGGGATATTTGGGGGATTTTCAATATTGAAATCCTTCTTTATCACACAGGGGCCGGGAATGATTTCGTGAACGGTCGATGCCACCAGTTTGGCCACCCGAAAAGAAGTAGAAGATGATGCCTTCTCTTTTTGGGGGACTGTTTTAGAATTTTTGGTCATAGTTTAAAGCTAAGAGATGCAGAATGTAGCGAAGCGTGGTATTTTCTGGGAGCTTAGCATCTTTCGGCACTTAAAGGGGCGGTGGAAGCAGATTATGAGAGAAAGAGATGAAGAGGAAAGATGATCATAGTAAATGTAATGAAGAAGTAAAGTTTTTTAATTCAAAGAAGGAGCCTCGTATTTATAGATGAGCGGTGGCCGTTCGGCGTGCTAGTGGTCGACCATTACTAGCATGCATTTAATGTTTCGGGGAAGTGAACCGATGGGTCGTTAATAACGCCAAACTATGCCTTATCAAAAGACACGCGGACGTTGCAAATATAATCTGAGTAATTCTACCCAAAGTCGAACCACAGGGAATTAACCTATCAATTACTTTTGTCGGACTTACTAAATTCACAGAATCAATTTTCCCAAACTTTGTGATTAACAAGTGATGGAATTTCTAACAACTAAAAACTAAAAATAATTAACAGCTAAAAATTAACTATGCTTGATGTGGAAACAATTGGAATAAGGTCTAAGGTAATGGTTTCCCTAGTTGTTAACTTCCTTGGTTGTATATTTCTTATAATTGTGATTTAGTTGTCTCTATCAATCATGAACTCTCCAGCTATCATAAATCTTTCTCAAGCAATTATGATAATTTACTAAACGCACTATCTCAAGCTACGCTAGCTAGGTTCGCATTACAGTTCACTTAGATTTCATCCAGGCATCGTTATCTCTAATCCAACCTCTAAACCCTCGGTTATGACTCTCGTCTATACTCCGGGAGTGATGTTGTTCAAACAACTACCTAAATATGCACTCTCTCTCAAGCAGATACATACTAAATAGGGATGGATAATTGAAGGCCCTTTCAATTAACCGCAATCAAACATAGATGAACAAATAGAAATTGACAACTAATTCAAAACTATATTAATATAACAACCAAGTCATCCCCAACGGGTTTCACCAAAACCTTATATTAAAATATTTAGCTACTCATAACAATGATAAAAACTACAAAAGAATTCATAGTCATTGATAGAAGAATAAAGTAGGGAGATAAAAATTATTTTCCAAGTTGCCTCCTTGCCTCTCTTGCTTCTTCTCAAAACCTCGAACTCCCATCTCTATTGGATTTGTTAAACCTTTTATAATTTGTGTGGATTTGCTTGGACTTCCGAATACCCTTTTTAAAACATTGTTCCCGCATCTGGACTAGCGTGGGCGCGCTAAGGCCACACTACTGCCCGCGCTAGTGCAGTTTCATTCTGTTTTGGACTGCTGGACTAGCACGGGCGCACTAATGCCCGCACTAGTGGGGTTTTCCACAGCCAAATGTGCTTTGCTCCTTTTTTTGTCTATTAACTCCAATTTTTTGCCCGGATCACCATCATAAGTCCTTATTTGATTATTGTACTCTGATGAAATACCAAAGTCACCATTAGAGCCAATTTTTGCATTATTTGCACACTTACAACAGTAAAGCATCCTTAAGTTAGAGCCTGAACGTAGGCCAAACTATACAATTTAGCCTATTATCAGTCGTTTCGGTCACTTCGAGCGCCTACGTCACGGGAATGACGTCATCATCAGAGACTCCAAAAAATCGAGGTTCAAATCATTTCTTATCATCTTACAACGCTAGGGCTATCTATAAACGGTCAAAATCAGGTATTTCGGATTTCCCGGGCATGAGGAGTCGCCTTAAGCCCGAGTTCAGGTAAGGTCGAGTTCGAACTCGATGGACCAGACTTGAACTCGAATACAGAGTGCAATGCTCGAGGATCGAAGTGCGCGATGAATATCAAAGCCGAGTATGCTCAACCCCGAGATAATACCGTTACAGATTTTTAACAAATTGAGCAAGATTCTACCGCGTTCCTAAGATCATGGTGCAAATTCCGGAATAGATTTGTACGAATCCGTACTAGGCGATTAGACAACTGTCCCTATAAGATTCTTTACTGTAAATAGAAATCTAACTTATTTAGGGTTCCCTTATTATATAAAGGGGACCCCAATCATATGTAAAGATCATCAATCATTGGCAAAGAATATACTCTCTTACTTTTTCGCTTGTTGTTCATCAGAATTGTCTTTTAGTTTTATTATTCTTGCTTTATTGTTCTTGATCCACCTCGAAGTCACTTTGGCTTGAGGTCAAGACTGGCCTACTTCTGTTTTGGTTTTACTCATTCCTTTCATTTATACTTGGTTATTAATTAGTATTAAACTAAATCACGTATCTTTAAAATCATAAATCAAATTTAATTGCTACTCATATTTCGAGGTAAACATATATGCACAAAATGTTACGTAGACTGATTAACTTTACGGCAAGCCCCTCGTATTAATCTCATCTATATTAGTAACTTCACTATCCGTCGTACTAATCTCATACTAATGCAATTACGTTTTCTTTTTTGTGGTTAAAGACGATATATTAATGCAATTACGTTTACTACCGTAAACTTTAGATTAAGAGCATTTACGGAAATCCTAGTACTATCCGAAACTATTCGGATCAAAATAATTCCTAATTTATCTGTCCGAAAACTTTGTTGACAAAAATAGGAGGAACAACAAAAAATAAAATGTTGTCTAAAAAGGCTTCCTTGCTCCTTCCTTTATATATTCTCCCGAAGGATCACCTTTACCTATTTGTATTCACTTCATCAACTAGTACTCCCTCCGTTTTAATTTATGTGAACCTATTTCCTTTTTTGTTCGTACCAAAAAGAATGACATCTTTCCTTATTTGGAAACAATTTACCTTTGTGCAATGATTTATAGCCACACAAAATATTTGTGCCTCATTTTGCACCACAAGTTCAAAAGTATCTTTCTTTTCTTAAACTTCGTGCCCAGTCAAATGGGTTCACATAAATTGAAACGGAGGGAGGAGTAGTTAATAAACCAAATGATGAAAGATGAATGTACAGTCGGTCACGTGTTGGTCTACTTTAGGAAATATTTAAACTGGCAGGGTTTTGAATAAAGTAAGAATCATAGGTAATACGAGTCGTCGCAGAGAAATAGGTTACTAATTAAGCCAAAGTAAGAGAGGATTTGATCGTAAACTGCCCTAGTTTTAATGATTAAGATTAACAAAGTAACTTCAACACCCCCTTTTCATTTTATGTGATTTTATTTTTTTATTAATCTGTTTAAAAAAGAATGACACTTTCTTATATTTGAAAATAGTTTAACGCTAAATTTTTTGTATTATTCTTAATGACAATTTTTAAATTTATAGCCACATAAAATCTCATAAGAACACACGATTCAAAAAAGATATCCGTCTTAATCTCACTGTCGAGTCAAACCATGTTAATTACATTGGACGGAATATAAGATTAGATGTACAATAATGCATATATTGAAAAGTGCATATTCCATTAATTGCTACTTACTATACTGCATATCTTGAAAATTACATAGTAATTGCAAGTTATAACTAGATTAATACTTTTGAAAATGTCAATTTTCCAATTGAACAATTTCTATCAGGTTTGTGCCATATCAACAATAATGTAGCCTTACGTCCAATATTTGAGTTTTCAACTTAGACGGATCGAATGCTAATTTATGTTAGTCAGAAGCTTCAATTATTGTTATTATTTTAATTGGTTGCACGGCATAAAGAGGGCCTCCACAACTCCCAACTCACCTGCCATGGACTTCCCCTATCTTTTCTATTTTTTCTTACTTTTGGATTGATCGGTTTTTGATCAATTTAAGTTATAGCAATAATAGTATTGTGCATAATTCTGCATTATTTCATTTATATATCCATCTCTATGGGTATACATTCTTTCGTACACATGTACATACATACATTCATATATGTAAGTGTCTATATAGAGACAGACATCTGGTTGATTTATTTGATTGTTCATGAGAATTTAGGTTCAAATTTCAATGGAGGTAATAATGCTAGGTGATTATTTTTGAACTGTTCAATACTTTATAGATAGAATAACCCGCCTTACGTCCAATCTTTGAGTTTTCAACTTAGACGGATCGAATGCTAATTTATGTTAGTCAGAAGCTTCAATTATTGTTATTATTTTAATTGGTTGCACGGCATAAAGAGGGCCTCCGCAACTCCCAACTCACCTGCCATGGACTTCGTCTATCTTTTCTATTTTTTCTTCCTTTTGGATTGATCGGTTTTTGATCAATTTAAGTTATAGCAATAATAGTATTGTGCATAATTCTGCATTATTTCATTTATATATCCATCTCTATGGGTATACATTCTTTCGTACGTATGCACATACATACATTCATGTATGTGAGTGTCTATATAGAGACATCTGGTTGATTTATTTGATTGCCTAGTGATCGATGAAATAAGCTGAGAATCATGAGAATTTAGGTTCAAATTTCAATGGAGGCAATAATGTTAGGTGATTATTTTTCAACTGTCCAATACTTTATAGATAGAATAACTCGGTATTTTTGTTAGTGGGAGATAGCATATACTCCATCCGGTCCATAATAAATGACCTTTTGACCTTTTTATTTTGGTCCAAAATAAATGTCCTTTTACAAAATCAGGAAGGAAATAATTTTATTTTTCCAAAATTTTCCCTTATTTACATATCCCAATGTGTCAAGGTAACAATATGTAAATTTTAATTAAGGGTAATCTAGTGAATACATTTTCTCTTTCTATGAATTATTCCATCCGTTTCAGTTTATGTGAACCTATTTCTTTTTTGGTCCGTTCCAAAAAATATGACCCTAATGTTTAGCTTAAAGCATATATATTTCTATGTATATCGCCTCATATTTCACTTTTATTTCGCGAATTTGGGATGGTAAATATGATGATTTATATTAATTTGAAGTGTTTTTATGTGTAGGAATGATTCGGGAGCAGTTGGGGGTGAAAGACGCAAAATTAGAGCCAAAACGAACAAAATCGGAAAACTTATGAATTTGGGCGCCATAGGTGGCGCCCAGCCTTACCTGTGGCGTCAAAAATAGTAGCTAAAAATATTGGAGCGTCGTGGAGGAAGCCTGGCGCTAGCCAGGGCGCCAGTGACGTGAATTTTCTCCAATTTTGTCCGGGACAAGGTTATTTCGGTCCTAGACCTACCCAATACGTATAAAAGCAAGACTAAACCTATTTTCGAGGGGGAGGACGCCAATTTAGAGAGATCTAACATACTTTGAAGGGAGTTTCACGTGGAGGAACACACACCACGTTTGGAGGAGGCTTCTAACTAGTTTTTCTTCTCTTCTCTTCCTTTAATTTCATAGTTTATTAGTTCTAGAGTTTTGGGTACTACATGAACATTGTAGTTTGAAACTTGAATTGTTCTTATTATTTTATCATATTGGTCTATTTATTCAATCTTGCGTTTAATTATTTGATTGCTTGATCACCAATTGAATACTATCTACGAATCTAGGATTGAACTTGGGAGAGGGAATTCTAGATTACATATAAGATTGAGTAGAGCAAGATCTTAACTTTGAGGGGGGCGGATTTGCGGTTAGGATAGGAATATACATAATCGCCTTGCTTGGTTATTATACGGGAATTATAAATGCGTTCTTGTTAATTCTAATTCCATAGAAATGTAGGCTTTAGATTAGCTTGAATAGGCGAGTTGTACTTCGGGAGAAGGCTACGAGCAATATTAACCCTGTCAACCAATAAACCAGATAAAATAAATTAGACGATTTAAGTGAAAAACTCAACGGGATTGTTAGCTAACCCATAACTCTAGAATATTCACTCACATTAAATTCGTCTCTATAATTTGCCAACTTGTATTCTTTAATCTCTTAATTTGTTATTTTAGATTAATTTTACTTAAATATTCATATTGGGATTCGCTTGAATAGATTAATTATTTGGTTTAATTTAGTTGATACTTAATCACAAGTCTCTGTAGGTACGATATCTGGACTTACAATCCTATATTACTTGTCGACCACGTATACTTGCGTGTGCATTTGGGAGCAACAAGTTTTTGGCGCTATTGCCAGGGACTTAGAAATTAACTATTCCACTAGATTGGATTTTTACTTCTTGCCTATTCAAGTTTTTATTTTTTTATTTTTAACTTAGTCTAAAATTTTATTATCTTTATTGATATGGCATCTTGGAATGATAATTTATCGAATATTGGTTATTCTTATTATGATGATCCTTGTCCATATTGTGGAGGACGACACTTGTGACAAAATTGTGAATCTCAATCTTATGGGTGGAATATTTATAATATGTGTGGTGGTCAAGGTGGCCACTAGGATGGTTGTCCTAATTCTTATTATCCTTCTCAGAACACTTATTATGATGTTTCTAATAATATTTGTGAGTTTGATAGGGGTAATAAAGTGCAGGATATGAAACGTGATACATATATTAGAGATATTCTGAGGCAAGTAGCAGAGCAACATGATGAACTCAAAAAAGGTATAAAAAGAATTAGTGCAGCAATCATGAGAATGAAGGCCGAGGCGGAGGAAGTGGCTTAAGAGAGTGAGTTCCCACCAGAAGATAATTTGGAAGAAACAGATATAGTGAGCTAATCTTGGCTAGAGGAGCAAGCTCAACTAATAAAATTTCATGAATACCTTCGTGATGGTCTTTCAAATATGACAGAACAACTGATAGAAGGAAGAACTGATCTTAGACAAGAAATCGACCAATTTGGTAGTTCTATTTGCGACATGGATGTAGAATTGGGTGCAAAGTTTGATGCGTGTAACGGCCAATAATTTAGTGATGAGTTGTGTGAAGTTAAAAAAGATCTTCTAGGCCAAATTGAGGAGCTAAGACGAGAATACCAATTATCAGACCATGTTCTTATAGATGATGCTAAGGTTGAGGCGTCTGATGCACTACAACCAATTTTATAGATATTGGCCAGCTTGTGAAGCAGAAAGAGGAATTCCAAATATTCGACCAAAATATTATTAATGATGCCAAGGTTGACGAAGAGTGCAAAATTGAGGATGACAAAAATAATATAATTTTGGAGTTAGAGCGTATTGGACCTCATTCTAAATACTTTTCAGCATTGTGTTTGGTTGGTGACATGGGAATTGATCCAGTCGAGTATATAGAGGAATCAATGGATGAGGAACAAAGTGTTTATATTCAGAAATTTGCCATACAAAGGAGGCAAAACGATATTCCTCACTTAAAGGCCAAGAAGAGCAAGATGCGATACCTACTACTTGGGTTCTTTATTTTTACACCACCGCCTCATGAACGTGATAGAAAAATTGATGCAAAATTGGGGGCGTAATTCATATCCTCAAAGTAGAAGGAAAAGTGGTAAAAGTGATGGAGTCGTGCCACGACTATAAATAAGGCGCTTGTTGGGAGGCAACTCAACCTGTATTTCAATTTTTTAATTATTTATTTTTTTTATATAGTGTCAAGTTTCGTGTTGTTTTTGTTTTGCAGAATAGGAAAAGTCTGAGTACCTGAAGTTGAATATGGGGAGCATGTTTGAGCTTAAGTGTGGGGTCGTCCCGACCCTTAATACTGAGGATCATGTCCGAGCTAGACCCGAGAGGGTCTCAGGGAGTATTTCTCACCCTTGTTTTAATATCTTTCTCTATGATCATGCATCGAGGACTATGCATAATATAAGTGTGGGGTGGGGAAACTACTTTCTGAAGTGTAATTGTATAAAACTATTTTTTTATTTAATTTTTCTTTGGAACTCGTAATAGACATAGTCTAGGTAAAAAAAAATTTAGAAAAAGTTCAGACTTTTCACAACAATGGAGCTTTTGGATAATTTTCTTGTGGGATAAAAGTCTGATTAAAAATACCAAAAAGATTTTTTTCAGGATAGTTAGGTAGTATCCCTTGGTTTTTCTTTGGGCGCCGGTTCTTTTTCAAGGATGTAGCTTGAATCGGGTACTTTAATTTCTTTTTTTAGGCTTAGTTTATGAAGAAACTGAGTCACTCCGAGATACTCATTGACATGGTTGATGCTGACACATTAGGCTATGACATACGTTCTGTTTTTCCGTATATTTGGTTTGAATTGAGAAGCCTAAGTAAAGTAAATAGCCTATTTTGTGACGCTCTTTCTCAGTTTTTTGACTTATATGCCACATGGTGCAATATTGCTTAAATTTCTCAATTATGTGGGCTTGCTTGACTTGAGAGTTGAAAAGAACCGTCTTGATTGAGTCATGTGCAACGTGTGTATGAGGATTTGTGGTTTTCTATGCTATCCTGTGTAGTCTAGAACTTGCCCCGTGTGTTAATTAAAGCGAAATAGTAAGTTCTGCTAATCTAGGTGATGACGTATACATTTTCTTGCTTGATCACAGATGTGCTTGTCACATAAGAAAATAAAATTTGCCATTGCTAGCCCCTTTGAGCCTATAGACCTTTTCTTTGGCAGCTACATTACAAGCCATACCCTATTTTGTTCTTAATTTGATATTGATTGAACTTTTACCTCCTAAGGCACTTAGTTGCTAAAAGAAGTAAGGTGAACTATTTGGGGAGTAGTTTTTTTGAGTGGAACCATGGAAGGACCTGATGGTGCACTAAAGTTGAAATCGGAAGTCACTAGCCGATGAACTTTAATGTATGGAGTGTATAAAGAAAAGAAAAAGAATAATAGTGAAAGTATGTAAAAAAATACACACCTCCAATTCTTAATGATTTATGCTAGTGGAATTATAGAAGTGCTTAATTTAAAAAAGGGCTATGTTGTATGTGGCAAGTGAATTGGTTGAGAAGAATATGCGCTTGAATTGTAAATGTAGTGTATTAAAGTGATTAGGAGAGTTAGCCATTATGCCTTATAAAAAGGACAATGCGGTCATTACAAATATAATCCGATTTACAAGTCCGGTGTCGAATCCCACAGAGAACTAAGGTTTAGCTACAACTGTTCACTATCACCAAGAAGACAAGCTTGAAAAATTCCTAACTTATAGATATTTAGATTCTTGTGTTTAACTAATTAACTAACAAATTAAAATAGCAAATTAACAACTAACGATACTGAGCGTTAAAGAAAAGATTAAGGAGGTCTAGAGTTATGATTTCCCCTATTGTCGGAATCCTTCCCGCTATGTCTTCTATAATTTCGCCTAAATATTCTCTACCAATCATGAGCACTATTATTACCGTAAATGTCACGACCCTAGTTCACCAATTGTGAACACGTCATGACGGCACCCGGTCTTCGCGACCAGGTAAACCTAACGTGTTGCGGAAGTAATAACAATTTGCGAAATTTGTAATCAAAACTGAATAACATAATAATGTATATAATTGCCGCCTAGCACATACACCTTGACACTAAGCATTTTAAAACTCTCCCAAAGACCCGGAAACCCACGGGCAATACAGGCTAAGAGAAACATAAGTTACGGCTCTAACATCCGAAAATGTCTACACAACTGAATACATGAAATGGAGCTGCTAACTACAAGATAGAGTAGAAGGAGACTCTTCGGTCTGCGGACGCGGCAGAATATACCTCAAGTCTCCGAATATATATCGCCTGGATCACTGATAGAATGCCCGACCAGAAGTACCTGGATCTGCACATGAAAAACATGCGCAGAAGAGGCATGAGTACACCACAGCGGTACTCAGTAAGTGCCAAGCCTAACCTCGGTTGAGTAGTGACGAGGAAGGTCAGAGCCCAACTGAGAATAAATATAATAACAATAATGAACAGTGTAAATCAGGGAATAATCTAAAATAATGATAAATATAGGATAGAAGCTACAAGACAATGACAATTAAGCTAAGTAAGGAAAATAACACAAACAAGTATTTCTCAACTGTCCAGTGGATCTCCCAGGAATTTAACCCGTAGTCCATCACATTTAAATATCTAGGATCTCCCGGGAATCGAACCCATAGTCCATCATATCAATAGCAAAGGATCTCCCGGGAATTGAACCCGTAGTCCATCATATCAACAGCAAAGGATCTCCCGGGAATCGAACCCGTAGTCCATCATATCAATAGCAAAGGATTTCCCGAGAATTGAACCCGTAGTCCATCATATCAACAGCAAAGGATCTCCCGAGAATTGAACCCGTAGTCCATCATATCAATAGCAAAGGATCTCCCCGGAATTGAACCTGTAGTCCATCATATCAACAGCAAAGGATCTCCCGGGAATCGAACCCGTAGTCCATCATATCAATAGCAAAGGCTCTCCCGGGAATTGAACCCGTAGTCCATCATATCAGTAGCAAAGGATCTCTCAGGAATTGAACCCGTAGTCCATCATACCAACAGCAAAGGATCTCCCGGAATTTCTACATCCGTAGTCCCAATGTAAATGCGAAACCAAAATCAGAGGAATATTCAGAAGTGAAGTACATCAATACAACAACAACTCAAAATATCAAATAATTACCAAACTCATGGCAAATAATAGTAGATCCTAGCCTAATATGCTTCATAGAGTGTAAACAAGGAAGTTCAAGCAAATAGGCAAGTAATTCCACTAAACGTGCTTTTCTATACTAGCACAGGCTATAATAGCAAGTAGAATAAGGCAAATACGAAAGAAATTGAGTTCAAGTATTTTAAGTAAAAATTTGGGTTTTCAATAATTAGCTCAAGTACGCGCTCGTCACCTCACGCAAAAGGCATTCAACTACCAAATATCACATCCTAAGGGAAAAAGTCCCCCACACAAGGTTAGACAAGCCACTTACCTCGATCAAGTGCAAGTCAACCTGAAATCACGCTCTTGCCACGAGTATCCGAATCCAAATGGCTCAAATCTATTCAATTAAATTGCATATTGTAAATAATAATTGAATTAATTTATTCTACAATTAAATTCTAAGCTAATACGCGAAACTATGTAAAATGACCAAAATACCCCTCGGGCCCCACGTCTCGGAACCAGGTAAAATTTATATTTCCAGAAACCTAGCACTCTCACGAGTCTAACCATATAAAAATCTCCCAAATCGGAGGTCAAATGCCCCCTCAAATCCTCGCAATTAGGTCTAAGAACTTTACCCCAATTTTCATTCAAAAATCCGAAATTAAGTTTGAATTTGAGGTTAGATTAGTGGGTATTAATCATAAGGGAGTAAGGAATCGTTACCTCTGAAAATCTCTCGAACAATCTCCCAAAACTGAGCTCTCTAGCTTTTGTTTTGATAAAAATGGAAGAACCCTCGTTTTGAAAGTGTTAAGTACTGCCCAAGCCCTTTGTTCATCGCGAACGCGGAGAGAGGAACGCGTTCGCGGAGAAGGAAAAATTTAAGTGACAAATACGTTTCTACACGATCGCGAAGGGAAGGCTGCGAATGCGAAGGCTTGGGGTTTCGAAGCTACGCGATCGCGACAAGGCTCACGCGATCGCGTATAAGGAAACATACGAGGTCTTGAAATTGGCCTATGCGAACGCGTTGACTGGGACGCGAACGCGAAAGAGGGGATTGCCGAACTACACGAACGCATGATATAGGACGCGATTGCGATGAAGGGACAGATACAGCTACGCGAACGCGATCGTTTCTTCGCGATCGCGAAGAAGGACTTCTGACTGCAATTTTCTGCAACTTTTCCAAAACTCAAATTGCTCCGTTGAGCATCCGGAACACACCCGTGGCCCCCGGGACCTCAACCAAACCTACAGACATATCTCATAACATCATTCAAACTTGTATCAATCCCTAAATCACCCAAAACAACGCCGGAAACACGATTTAAGCCAAGATTCAAGCCTATAAACGTCAATTTCTAACCAAACACACTTTCGATCAAAAACCTATCCAAACCTTGTCCGAATGACCTGAAATTTTGTACGCACATCCAAAATGACATTACGAAGCTACAGCAACTTCCATAATTTCAAACTGACCCTCGGATCAAAAATTCACTATCGGACCGGAACTTCAAAAATTCAAACTTCGGCATTTCAAGCCTAAATGAGCTACGGACCTCCAAATTACATTTCGAACACGCTCTCAACCCCGAAATCACCTAACGGAGCTAACGGAACCATCGGATTTCCATTCCGAGGTTGTCTTCACACTGCTCCGAATACGGGCCATTTTTTAACTCTTAAGCTCTCATTTAGGGACTAAGTGTCCCGAAACACTCCGAATCCTAATATCGAACGTCCCGGCAAACCAAAGTAGCAGAAATGAACTTAGGGAAAGCAGTAAATGGGGGATCGGGGCATAAATTCCAAAAATGACCGGTCGGGTCATTACAGTAAATCTCTCCTAAGTAATTAAAAAATTTACTAGACGCACTCTCCCGAGCTACGCTAGCTGGCTTTTAACACAGCTCACTTCAGATCGCATCCAAGGCTTCGTTATCCCTAATCCCGCCTTTAAACCCTCGTTTATTGATCCCTCATATACTTTGGGAGTGGTGTTGTTTAACAATAACCTAAATATGCACTCTCTCCCGAGTTATGTATACTAAATAGGCACAGCTAATTGAGAGCTCTTCAACCAACCACAATATAAATGTAGTTGAACAAATAGAGAAAAGCTATGGCTCAATTATATAAAAACATAACAAGAATTTATCCTACAAAAGGTTCTATCAAAACTCTAGATAACAAATTAGCTATTCATAATAGTATGTAAAACTACAATACTAAAAGTCATAACCAACAATGAAAAATAGGAAGAGGAAGGAAAAACTCGTAGAAGAATTCCCCGTCTTGCTCCTCGCGTGTTCTTGCCTCCAAGGGTGTTTTCTAACCCTAAAGTAGTGTCTCTTTCCTAGTTTTGGCCGGCTTCCTTCATTTAATATATGGTTTAGGGCTTAAAATCCCGTGTTTTGCACTTTGGTCCCTGAAATTTATGCTTCCTGCCGCGGTCCTACCGCGGTTACGCCAGGACCGCGGCCAGAGTGGCCTTCAGAATCTGCAGCAGTGTTCTGCCATGGTGCTACTGTAATCGCAGTTATTCACCCTTTTCTGTTTGGAATTTGGACAAACATAAAACATGAAAATTTTATTCCTTTTAGTTAGCTTTCCAACCATATATTATAGAGCCTAAATGGAGTTCTGAGCAAAAAGTTATGTCTATTTTACTAGACAATGTACAATATGTCTCCTCGAGTCTTCGTTCGTGCTTAATTATCAGATTTGACCCCCGAATACGATCCCGGATTAAATCCTTGGGCTTTTACTCAGACTTCAAAGCTCCAAATCACTTGAATTAATTTCATAACATCTATATAGCTTGGAATCACTCCAACAAGGCATAAAACACACTGTTAGTGCAAAATACTAGCGATTAAAGCGCAAACTCAACTAAAGTACAGTAAATTAGAGTGTAATAATCGACTAAAATACACAATTATAGCCTATCATCAATAACCCACACTTAAACCATTACTCGTCCTCGAGCAATCAAACTACACTTTTTATAGACACGACCTTTTTAAACAATTCTCCTAACTCATCACACCAAGAGTATTTAAAATAGAGTCAGCACAAAAGCGTAACATCTTCACCTCAATATTTGACTCATAAGTACCACGCACTATTCACAATTCACCTACTTACTCCAACATAGATGTCACTGGTGTTACCTTTCCTTCATGAATCAAGTGCCCTCACACAACAAAAAAGAGCAGTTCTATACAATAAAATTTACAAACACTTAGGAACTCAAGATAGAAAGAATTCACTCACTCTCGGAAATAACATTCATATGCCACAAAAGATGCACCATAAGCTTGCCCGTAGTGTACTACCCCACTAATCGAGCTCATTCAATCTTGGATCAACTAGGACTTTATTTGGTTGTAATGTAGGCTACGAGTCGGGTATGATACATTCAGATATAAGTGACTACACCTCCCTAAGCACTTTAATACATGTACTTTAACATTCAAAACTCATACTTATGTCAAACCAAACTCCACCTTCACATAAATTTATATTACCCCATACTTCTTTAAGCATACTTACGTCAAGAGCCACCACTTATCAAGGAATTATTTTTTTTTTACAACAATCCAGCTAATTTTTTTTCAATTCAAGTGGCTTTTACTTTTTCAAAACAGTGCACCTTTCTCCTTATTTCATTAGTTCCACTCAAAAGCCAAACAAACCACCCCACACTTTAAATTTTACAAAGTTCATAAACAATTCAAGTGCACATGAGAGGTTATAATGATTCAAATAGATGGTTAATTCCAACAATTGTGTAAGGCTTGTAATGTGGTTGCCAAAGAAACAGGATTACAGGCTCAAAGGGGTTAACTACGATACATAACAATTAGGTAGGTAAAATATATATATATATGGCTCAACAAGAAATGCCTATATCACTTTCAAGACTGAACAAAACTACTATTTTGCTTTGCAAACACACGGGGTAAGTTCTAGGTATCAAATGCAATGCACAGAATAACACAAAACCTTAAACATACATGGTACATAACTCACTCAGGATTGGATTCATCAAGACACTCCAGTCAAAGCAGTTAAGCAAAGTTAAGATAATACAACTTAAGGTACTTCTACAAGAGTCAAAAACTGAGCATAAGTGTCACAACCAAAGTACTCACTGTTCTCAAGGCATAACAAAGTAAAGAGATATTGCTTCAATTCAAAACACAACACAATGGCTCCTATTCCTAAAAAAAATAACTAACTACACCCGGTTCAAATAAAACCTTGGAAAAGAACCGCGGCATAAAGAAAAACTAAGGGGGGATTGCTACACTACCTAACAAAAGAAAATATTTTTTATTTTATATTTTTTAGACTTAAATCCCTCAAGAAAATTGTCTAATAAATCCATCGTCGGGAAAAGTCCAATCCTTTTTTTTAAATAAAAAAATTATTTAATTAAACTAACACAACTAAAATAGCATAGAAAGTCACCTAGACAATCTCCTAGCCCCACACTTAAAATTGTGCATTTTCCCTAATGCATACCATACTAATAAGAGGGTAAAAGAAACTCCCTGGTAGGCCAAAGACCAAAGCACTAGTAGCTTATGGGGTACTCAGACTTCTCGCAAGCTTGGTCCTTCGTGCGGGTACCTCATACTTAGTTCCAACCATTTGGTTTGTTGTTGCATCCTTCCAATACCTTTTCTTTCCATGCTCATAGAAAATAAAAAATTAACACTACAAAAATAATACAATTAAAAAATAAAAAAATAAATAAAAGAAAGCAATAAAGCTGGGTTGCCTCCCAACAAGCGCTTGATTTAACGTCACGGCACGACGTGAATTACTTTCTGCCTCCACTTTGAACTTATGAATCGGACCCCATGTTTTGATTCTGCTCTATGATCATGCTCCTGGGGTAGTGGAACGAATTTGACTGGCCCAATAAAATAATATAGTATTCTGCACTTCTTGGCCTTTAGATGAGGTGTGTAATCCCGATATTCTGGCAAGAAGAATTCTAGAATGTAAGCACTTTGTTCCTCATTCCTTGACTCCTCAAATAGCTCAGACGACTCTATTTCCATATTATCATCTAAACACAATATGAAAAAAATGCTTGGAGTGAGGACCAATACGCTCAACTACATGAACATTGGGACTGTCTACATTCTCAACACTAATGATAATAGAGTCAACTAAATATGTATCCTCAATATCGTTGGTTGACTCTAGTATCTCTTCTACAACATCGACATCCTCAAAATCTAGTGCGATTGATTGTTGGTGTTCTATCTAGCCTCCTCCTCTAGCTCATCCTCGTTTTTTTTAAATCTTCCAGTAACATGGCAATTTCTACAGCACTTTCTTGCTCATATTGGCTACTATCCACAATGTCAACTTGTTGCGTTGTACCAGGTTCAATTAATTTATTCGCTTGAGCCTTCAAGTTGTGAATAGTTACCCCTTGCCTTTGTACCCGCAGTTGTATCTCATCACACTTTAGTATATCCTCGATCTCTTTCAGGTCCTCATACCTGGGTTCTTTGCTCCTATTAACTTCACCAGAAAAAGAAGAACCATCAAAGTAAGGGGTTGGGGGAAGGTAAGAAATATAAGCACAACCGTGAAAGTGACCATCTTGACCACCACACATATCACACACATTCCACACATAAGATTGAGTTGGTGCACAAAACTCGCTCTCGGGAATATTTTGATAATTTTGCCCTGAGTGGTTTTCTTCGCAATATGCATAAGGAGGATTAAAAGTAGAATTACCAACATCTAAATTCTCATAATTCCATGATGCCATGTTTCCCAAATAAACAAATAAAATTAAAATAAAAAAATAAAAAAATCAAATAATAAAATAAAAGTTCAAACTTGAAACCTAGCAATATGTACACCTACAATTACACCGTTAGTTTTCCGGCAACGGTGCCAAAATTTGATCACGCCCAACTATGCATTATAAAAAGGACAATGCGGTCATTGCAAATATAATTCGGTTTACAAGTCCGGAGTCGAATTTCACAGAGAACTAAAGTTTAGCTACAACTGTTCACTATCACCAAGAAGACAAGCTTGAACAATTTCTAACTTATAAATATTTAGATTCTTGTATTTAACAAATTAACTAATGAATTAAAATAGTAAATTAACAACTAATGATACTGAGGGTTAGAGAAAAGATTAAGGAGGTCTAGAGTTATGATTTCCCATATTGTCAGAATCCTTCCCGCTATGTCTTCTATAATTTCACCTAAGTATTCTCTACCAATCATGAGCACTCTTATTATCGTAAATCTCTCCCGAGTAATTACGAAAATTTATTAGATGCACTCTCCCGAGCTACGCTAGCTGGCTTTTAATACAGCTCACTTCAGATAGCTCCCAAGGCTTCGTTATCCCTAATCCCGCCTTTAAACTCTCGGTTATTGATCCCTCATATACTTTGGGAGAGGTGTTGTTTAACAATTACCTAAATATGCACTCTCTCCCCATTTATGCATACTAAATAGGCACAGCTAATTTAGATCTCTTCAACNTACTAAAAGTCATAACCAACAATGAAAAATAGGAAGAGGAAGGAAAAACTCGTAGAAGAATTCCCCGCCTTGCTCCTCGCGTGTTCTTACCTCCAAGGGTGTTGTCTAACCCTAAAGTAGTGTCTCTCTCCTGGTTTTGGCTGGCTTCCTTCATTTAATATAGGGTTTAGGGCTTAAAATTCTGTGTTTTATAATTTGGTCCCTGAAATTTACCCTTCCTGCCGCGGTCCTACTGCAGTTACGCCAGGACCGCGGCCAGAGTGGCCTTCAGAATCTACAGCAGTATTCTGCCTCGGTCCTACCGTAACCGCAGTGTCTCACCCTGTTCTATTTGGAATTTGGAAAAATATAAAACATGAAAGTTGTAGACCTTTGCGTTAGCTTTCCAACCATATATTGTGGAACCCAAATGGATTTCTGAGAAAAAAGTTATATCTATTTTACTAGATAATGCGCAATATGCCTCCTCGAGTCTTCGTTCGTACTTAATTATCAAATTTGACCCTCGAATACGATCCTGGATTAATTCTATGGGCTTTTACTCAGACTTCAAAGCTCCAAATCACTTGAATTTATTTCTTAATGTCTATATAGCTCGGAATCACTCCTACAAAGCATAAAACACACTGTTAGTGCAAAATACTAGCGATTAATGTGCAAACTCAACTGAAGTGCAGTAAACTAGAGTCTAATAATCGACTAAAATACGCAATTATAGCCTATCATCAGTATCATACCCGTCCCTTAGCCTAAATTACAACCTTAAAGTCCTAATTGATCGTAGATTTAGCTGGCTTAAATTAGTGGAGATATACACTATGGGCAAGCTTATGGTACAACCACGAGATGCATATGAATTCTTTGTGAGGGTGAGCAAAGTTTGTTCAATTCTATGATGTCCTTAATTTATATTCAAAAGCACATTTGAATATGTGGACTAGTATATTTTCACTCTTTTGTTTATGGTGACGGCACATGATCTCATGAATGATTGGTGATGTTGTAAACTTTCTTGTTGGGTAAGTGCATGAGTTGAGGGTGCTTAGTGGTTGCAAGTCGGCTCTTGAGGTTGGGTGGTGACAAATAGGTTGTTGGAGTTAATAGAATTGAAATATTATACTTCGGCATGCTTAAACGGGAAGAACGTGAAATTTTGTGTGTTCATGCTTGGGTGTCGGTATTGATCATAGTCAAGGGTATAGTGTGTGGTTAAAAGTTAAGGTCCATAATTGAGACTTGTACGTAGTTGGGGGTTTATTTGATAGTCCCATTACTCGAGGACGAGCAAGAGTCTAAGTGTGGGGTGTTGATGTTTAGCTTAAAACATACATATTTCTATATATATCGCCTCATATTTTACTTTTGTTTCGTGAATTTGGGATGGTAAATGTGATGATTTATATTAATTTGAAGTATTTTTATATGTAGGAATAATTCGGGAGCAATTAGGGGCGAAAGATGCAAAATTAGAGCCAAAACAAACGAAGTCGGGAAACTTGCGAATTTGGCTGTGGCGCCAAAAATAGTAGCTAAAAATATTGGAGCGCCGTGGCGCCAGGGCGCCGGTGACGTGAATTTTCTCCAATTTCGCTCGAGACGAGGTTATTTTGGCCCTATACCTACCCAACACGTATAAAAGCAAGACTAAACCTATTTTTGAGGGGGGAGGACGCCACTTTAGAGAGATCTAACATACTTTGAAGGGAGTTTCACGTGGAGGAACACACACCACGTTTGAAGAAGGCTTCTAACTAGTTTTTCTTTTCTTCTCTTCCTTTAATTTCATAGTTTATTAGTTCTAGAATTTTGGGTGCTACATGAACGTTGTAGTTTGAAGCTTGAATTGTTCTTATTATTTTATCATATTGGTTTATTTATTCAATCTTGCGTTTAATTATTTGATTGCTTGATCACCAATTGAATACTATCTACAAATCTTGGATTGAACTCGGGAGAGGGAATTCTACATTGCATATAAAATTGAGTAGAGCAAGATCTTAACTCTAGGGGGACGAGGGAGGACGTATTTGCGGTTAGGATAGGAATATACCTAATCGCCTTGCTTGGTTATTATACGGGAATTATAAGTGCGTTCTTGTTAATTCTAATTCCATAGGAATATAGGCTTTAGATTAGCTTGAATAGACGAGTTGTACTTCGGGAGAAGGCTATGAGCAATATTAACCCTGTCAACCAATAAACTAGACAAAATAAATTAGACGATTTAAGTGGAAAAGTCAATGGGATTGTTAGCTAACCCATAACACTAGAATATTCACTCACATCAAATTCGTCTATATAATTCGCCAACTTGTTTTCTTTAATATCTTAATTTGTTACTTTAGATTAATTTTAGTTAAATATTCATATTGGGATTCGCTTGAATAGATTAATTGTTTGATTTAATTTAGTTGATAGTTAATCACAAGTCTCTGTGGGTACGATATCTGGACTTACAATCCTATATTACTTGCCGACCACGTATACTTGCGTGTGCGTTTGGGAGCAATAGACCCCTTTCTAAATTTGGAAACAATTTAGCTTAAACTTACAATTCTAACTTTAACGAGAAGTTTTATAACTACACAAATACTCTGGGCCCTTTTTAACTTTTTTAGGACAGCAAATTCCAAAAGTCTTCATTTTTTTTTAAACTCCATGCCCAATCTAATCAGTTCACATAAATTGAAATGGAGAGAGAAATATTTTTTTAACGAATGTAACAAAGATAAAATAGTCACTTATGACTCTAATAACGTACGCAAATTAAATTAATTGAAATGCGTTCAACTTGTCCTGTATAATCACTCCCAAAGGCTGATAGTACCTACGAGCCGACAGCAGTGATTGGTATAACATGCCCAATTGACAATAATGTTGGAAATTTATTGAGCTAAGTCAATTGTTTCATGATTGACTATTGCTGATTATTTCTAAAATCCATCATTTCATGAGCTAAAATATTCTTTCTATAGTTCATATCCAATAATGATAGACATTGGAACGTACTGATCAAAATAAAAATTAAAGCATTCATTAATTAAAACCTGAGGATCTTATCCCACATGTATATCCTATAAATTTTACAGCAAATCATAATTGTTAAGAAGAACATGGTATAAGGGTACGGAAAAATGAGTACTTCTCCGAGAGAGATTTTTGGATGTGCTACTTATTGGACTACATTATATAATGAATGATTATTTTCTGCAACTTAATCAAATATATAATAACGTGGAATTCAGGTTGGCCTTTCTCTTGGCAATCAATGTTATGTTAATATAAGTGGATATAGCTTTTTTGCTATGTGGTTAATCTGCGGATCTCTATCTATATCAACAAATATACTCATTATTACAATGAGGATATTACTAAATTTTTTAAAGATTAAAATCATTAAATTTAAATTTCAAATCTGTTTCTAGCTATATAATCCCTTGACCTCCCCTCTCCAACCATCCAAAAAAAAAAAAAAATGAAAAAGGGGCAATCCCATGTTAGTATGACTTAGAACTGATCGGCAATTTCTAATTAATTTTTTTGCCTACCGTGTAGAAACCGTGTCAACCTTTGTACTTTTTTTAATCCTAAATAAGGAATATATCAACTTTTTAAATAGTAAGTATATGGGGGCCTAATCTCACTATTTTTTATTCATATTTCCCACAAAGAACTGTGTCCTGTATCACATCAATGACATAAATAAAAATTCACATCCCACTCTAACCTATTTATTTTTATATCTTATTTTGCTGTGATGGTTGTCATAGCATTGATGCTTCAGACTATTATCCAATTATTTTCAGTTCCTTCTTCCTTTTCCTAGTTTTTTACTAGTTATTATCGTTGAGTTGATTGGATTGGAGTGGGAGCAAAGTAACGTGGGACGCGTAGGATAGGGTTAATATCAAAAGGGTTATGCAAATATACTGAGGATTTGATTTTTTTTTTAATTTCAATAAGATGAAGTGATGATAGTGTAGTCGGGGTTTAAGAATTATATTGGCTAGAATTTGATTGAAAGTATTGGAGTAATTAATCCTAACATAAAATTTTAAATAAGATAATTCAGTATTAGGTTAGTCGCATACGGAAAAATAATTATTGCATGACTAGTTAACTGTTTGCTTAGTGGAGTATTAAATAATAAATGCATTAAAGGCCCGTTTCGACATAAGAATCTTTTTCTTTTTTTCATTTTTTTTTTTTGAAACCTCTCACTTGAAAATGCATTTCAAATTTTAAAAACTGGTAAGAACTATTTTTTCAATTTAAAATTGGAAGGTTGCTAGTTTTTAGTTGCAAAATATGTTGAAAAAGAGATATTCAAATATATATGTTGCAAAAATTATAACAAAACATAACTTCATCTCCAATTCAAATTTTAATGAAATTTCAAATTTAAATTTTTTTTGAAATTCATATCCAAACGCGTACTAAGTTATGCGCGATTTATATATTATATGCAGAATAAAACGTAAACAGTATACATGTATTATTAATGCAGAAATTAGTCTATTTAGAATAAAATATCTTTTAAAGTAAGTGATTCATGTGTAACAATTACTTCATTAGTACCATATAACAATATCTTTATATGAACTGATAATACCCTTCCTGATTTTCTCACTCGAGAATATTTGAACTCATAGTTCTCTCCTCAATAATGTTGATTATGAGTTTTTACACATTATTTTTAGATGAAGAAACAATAATTACTAGATCTCTGAAAAATATGCTCGCAAACCATACCAAAGAATATTTTATTACCCTCGACCAACACCAAATTGTTGTCTTTCAGTGAGACGATGTCTCTTAATTTCTTGGTTTAGCTTTATTTCATTACAAAGGGCTAAATCTTCCTAGTGCATACACTAATGAGTTTACCATATGAGTATGTTTCATAATTGATACTCATCCATGTACCTCTAAGGACTTTTCGAATCCTTTCAGCAAATAAGGGAGGGAGACCATCTATGAATTTGGCCTTCCAGTGAGTACTATTACTTTCTGGTGGTATTTTAAAACAATGTTCACTATCTGATAAACAAGAATATCTTGTTCAGTTCTATTCTGGAAAGTGGAATAACGCCCAGAAAAATTATGCGATTGTGGCAAAAGAAATTCTTGCTATAGTCAAATGTGTTATGAAATTTCAGACTGATTTATATAATCAGTCATTTATTATTAAAACTGATTGCCAAGCTGTAAAATTTATCTTTAATAAAGATTTCAAACATGATGTTTCTGAACAGATGTTTGCAAGGTGGCAAGCCTTTTTAGCACCTTTTAATTTCGACATAATATATAAAAAAGGGTATGATAATACCCTTCCTGATTTTCTCACCCGAGAATATTTGAACTCGTTTGGAGAGTTTAAGGCTAGCCCTTTAACTCTAGAGCATAAACCTGATAAAGGTAAGAGAATTTAGGTAGAGGATCATATTAATAATATCTCTAAAAAATATGCTCGCAAACCATACCAAAGAATGTTTTATTACCCTTGACCAACCCCTCAGGATGCTCTAATAAAAGAACATGATAATGACCACTACCACCAAGGTTATAGTGGGTCAGACATTTATGAGTGGAATATAGACGGTCTTGCTGAAAGGTAAATATATACTATAGTACATAGAATGCTTATGTACAGTACTATCTGCAAAGTTAATAATAATGCAGATAAGACAATTGCAGAAATGCTTATTGCTAGATTTATTGGTCAGCTCAAAGGCTGGTGGGATAATTATCTCACTCAAGACCATCGCAAAGAAATTATGAGTGCGACTAAAGTCGAAGACAGTACGACTGTACAAAATGCAGTCTATTCATTAGTTTTAAATATTATAGAATATTTTTTTGGAAGATGGTCTGACAATAGTGAAACCATCAGAACTATGCTCCAGAATTTAAGGTGTAGGACCAATCAGTTTTTCCACCCCAACAATCTAACCAATTTGAACATCCCATTTCATTATCCATGGAATTAAAAATTCTATGAAGAAATACATTGATGCAATACCATCATAAAAGATATTATCTTTTTGAAATGAAATAATTCTGGGAGATATGTCTACCCAATTGGTATATAAACATTTAAATAAAGGAGGAAGTATTTCCAATGATGGACCATATAATTTTTACCATTTAAAAGATCAATCCGGAATCTGTTGACTGTTCATATTAGAATAGATTTTAATAAACCATGAATGTCTCCTATTAGGATTCTCATAGAGGAAAGTTTTAAGAAGCTATGGATATATCATCACTGACTTCTGTTCCAAAATTTTTTGCTAAATCTTTCTTTATTTCCTCAAAGTATGAAGAGAGAATTTCTTTCTTGGAGAGAACTCATTTCTTCATTTGAAGATTTTTAGTAATCATCTCAAAAGAACTTAATTTATCCTCTGCAGTATCTGTTCTGTCTAATTTCACATAGGAGTCTATCTTGGTCTGAATTTGTTGAATTAATTCTTCACCAAATAGTTTGCCTTGGGTGTCTGTCTGGAGTAATTTGGTCCAGAATTTATTATAAAAAATTCTATGAAGGAATACCATGCCAGTAAGTAACTGTATAAACTAAGTTTAACACTATTTTCTTAATGAATATCATTAGGAAGAAGACTACTGTTAAAAACAGTAGGAAAGAAGAATATGAATTGCCCCAACATTTGGATCTTCCTAATAGATGGACTATACCATTAGTTAAACCTAAGGCAATATACCAGTTAGGTACTTTTGAAAAAATAGGTTTAAAACAAGTAGTTAAAACTACTGAAGAAACTATCACGGTAGATAGCGATCATGCTACATTCAGATTATTAATAAAGGGAATAGACTTCCTCGGTACCGAGTCGATATGAGCCGGTTTCGAGATATATATGCTCAATCACCAATGATCTCCATTCCAAGGTCAAAGAGGATTGCAACTGGGTCGATAAACATGTGGTGGTGCCTTTGTCTGGTGAATCAATTACTACCCACGTGGAGGGTTTTTTAAGTATTTAAACTTACCCTTTTACGTTGGGTCCCTTAGACCTGGTCATCATTGGCTTCCGCAAGAGGTACAAGGTGACCCTTGGTCAAATACATCCCTCTTTCTAGAGGATCGTGATCCTTCTCCCTTTCTTGTAAACAAAATCGAGGGGTGTCCCTTCACCCTCTATCATCTCATGCGCCTGTACAGTCCCTGACTCTATCGAGAGGGATTAATCAAACTCTCTCACCGGGCTAATAGGGACTCATTCTCAAGTATAGATGAGGATCAAGACCGAGGCTGGATGGGCCGATTCATTCGTGCAAAGACCTGGGACTTAATCCCGGTCGTGAACATGCCATTTCTTGAGAAATGGAACATGAAACGTAAGTATAAATCTTCCTGAATTATATTGTTTATTATTTTTTGATAGTAGGCTATAATTATGTAGTTTAGCTATCATTTACGCTCCAGCTTAGCTATTTGTTATTGTTATATTAATGTTAAGTGACAACAAATGGCTCTAATTATGAACTTTGTACTTCCCAAAAAGAAATTCCTGACTATGACGACATTAAAGAGTGTTTGGAGTTAATTTGGAGCAAGGAAGGCCAATCAGAGGTGAGTGCGCACAAAAGAAGAAAGAAAATGGATGGTAGTATTGAACTCCAGGAGCGCGGGCCAACCGCGGCCATGCTCAGGCCGCGCTCGTTAGGCATAAAGAAGGGCAATATGCACGGACCATCTGCGGTCCAACCGCGGCCACGCTCGTCCCTCTGAGGATTTTTATTTTAGGGGTAAATTCATAAGTTCAGAGGCAACTCTCCTTGACCTATAAGAAGCCCAGCTTACCTAAATAAAGGTATTGAAGTTTTTGAAGGGATTTTGAAGGCAAGAATAAGGAAGAAGTAAAGTGGAAGATTCGACATAGAGTTTTTACCTTTTTTAATCTTGTTTTTATCATTGATGATGAATTCTATTGTTATAATTGTGAAAACGATTATGCATAGCTAAACTCGTAATCTAGGGTTTTGATGGGACCTCTTGGAGGATGAATTTCCTGTTATGTTAATATAGATTTTCCATAGTATTTTCTCTATTTGTTCAACTATATTATGATTGCTGTTGATTGAAGGGCCCTCAATCGGCTATGTATTACTCGAAAGAGAGTGCATAGTTAGGTAGTTGTTGAACAACACCATTCCTAACGTATATGAGGGATCAATACAAAGGGTTTAAAGGTAGGATTATGGATACCGAAACCTTAGGTGCGATACAAGTGAGCTGTAACAAAGGCCAGCTAGCATAATTCGGGAGAATATGTCTAGTATATTGTTGTAATTAATCGGGAGAGAGTTACGACAGTTAGAGTTCTCATGAACGATAGAGCAGACTTAGGCAAATTTATAGCAAACATAGCTGAAAGGATTCCGACAAGAGAGGAAATCAGAACCTTAGATCAGTGCCATTCTTGCTTACATACCGTTTATAGTTAGTTCTTAAATACTACATTTTTATTACGTAATATTTGGTTAATAAACATACAAATTGTTACTCAAATATCTCTGAAGTTTGAATACGTAAATTTGTGTAAGTCCAATAACTGTGATTGATAGGTTAATTTCCTATGGGATATGACTTCGGACTTGTTAATCGGAATATATTTGCAGCGACCGCTTTGTCCTTTTTATAAGACATAGTTGGGAGTGATCAAATTTTTGTACCGTTGTCGGAGAATTAATGATGTTATTAATTGCAGTTAAAAGGAAGTGCAAAAATTCTTACTGTAGTCAATTGTCTTCAATTTAAACTGATCATTAAAATTTTAACATTTGCAGTCTTGGGTGTTACAAGTGCATGCCTAGAAACTCCTCAAGAACTAGTGAGTTGTTTGAAGCATTATCAGATCTTGAGAAAGTTTTCAAGGCATTGAATTGTGCAAACAAGAAAGGCAAAACATAGCAGAACACATTAGAACAAATCGAACCAGACATGGAAGACGATCATCTAAACAACATAAACAATGTCAATGAACCAAACGATCAGGGTGTGGTACCTTTTATGCCAGGAGCAACACTATATGATTGGGCACAACCCACTGTTCATAACTTAGTAACTGCTATTGTAGTCCCTCAGATACAAGCAAATTCATTTTAGATCAGAATAACCTACTACATTTGTTGCGGAATAAGGGACTGTTCTCTAGGTCATACGTTGAAGATCCTGAGTAGCATCTGAAGAATTTCCTGTCAATCTGTTCCATACAGAGGCAACATAACGTCACACCAGAAGAAATACATTTGTTTTTGTTTCCTTTTCAGTGACAGGAGCAACTCAAACTTGGTTTAAACTCCATCACTACTTGGTAGGAATTAGTCAAGCAATTTGTGAAAAAATATCACTAACCCAACAAGACTGCTCAATAAATTGATGAGATATTGAGCTTCAGACAGAAACTAATAGAGACGATACTATCGCGCCCCCTTTTTTCTTTCGAAGTCTAGGTTTTGACATTCATTTGGAACAACTTGTTTTCTTTTGGGAATTAGGTATTTGAAGTTGAAGATTCGCAACCTAACGAATTATGGTGCGTTAGGGCACCTACAATGATTAACTCGTGTAACTAGTTTGCATTACTATAGATTAGGGTAAGGGCTAGAAATAACCTTGAGGGGAAGGTGTTAGGCACCCCTCGTGGTCCACAACGGTTGGTCCCGGCCGAACTTAAACTATGTGAGTTAGTGATTTTACAGGTAAACAATTCGCAAATAAAGGCATGTTTTCACATTATAAACACATGTATGATTTAGGTAATGGGAGCAAGGGAGAGGTTTGAAAAACTTGCATATATATATATATATATATATATATATGTGTGTGTGTGTGTGTGTGTGTGTGTGTATGTGTGTATATATATATATGTATATGTATATATGTGTGTGCGCGCGCGCGTGTGTAAAGAAAAAAAGTTCATTTAAACACATAGGAATCAAGAAACAGGGGTCCTAGGTTGGTTAGCCTACATGATCATACCCATGGAATGGTTGGTAATCACTCCTCAATAAGGGGCTACACGTGACATTAGCGCGTAGTCATCATATCCTTAATACTCAATTCCCTCCCCTTAGTCATAGCCTAAAGTGTTCTAGCAACTTTAAAAGATATCCTTTGCGTGGACTATCCGTCCCTTCCTTGTGACCCTGGAGGTATTACAACCAAAAACAATTAGGACTGAACTAAAGAGAGAACAATTAAAGGCTCACGTTTTACCTCCACAAACAGAACAAGCAAGTGCACGTCTTAAACACCACTGCAGGTATTTAAAAGAAGCCCTAGAACAGGATATCTAGGTGAGCAAAGAATATGCAGTATTGAGTTAGGACCAAAGTGTCAAAGACCTATTCAGTTTGCCTACTGATTTTAGACTTACCGAATATGAGCAGTCACAAATAACAGAGCGTAGTTTTACAGTTTGCAGAATTTTAGTCGCCCTACAAACTTGCCTAGGCATATAATAGTGTTGTCCTATGAGCATGGTATCTAATCATTGATCAAGAATGCAGTAAAAAAATAAACTATTTTAAACAGGCAATTTGGATCCTATAGACATACTTTCTAGTAATATTGATTAACACATTATTGAAGAAACGGGTAGGTTAGTTAATTAAACCGATTCAGAACCTACAAGCATGAGTTAAACTGATTTTGGATCCTATAGGCATGAAATCTAATTATGATAATTTAGATCCTACAGGCATAATCTCTAATTATTAAAGCGGATTTTAAATCATGTAGGCATGATTTCTAAGGAAATGAATCTGAATACATGCTGTAACGGAAATTGAACCTGAGTCACATTACACCCTATAGACATGGTATCTAATTATATGAAGTGTAGCAGGTAGAATTATTTCTACCAAGAAATCTTATAGGCAGATTGTCTAACACTGCACAGTTAAACCAAAATAAACCCTACAGGCATGTTATATACCCAACTTTACCTACAATATACAACTACACTCCATTTACATTAGTCACCCCAATATTTATTTATAATTAATTATTACAAACCAATGACTGAATAAAAATTACATAAATAGAGTAGAAATTAAGCTATAGGGAGGCTGAAGTAGGCCCAAAGCAAATCCTGGTATACTAGGCCTTCACTAGTCTCAAATGCTCAAGATTTCATAGCCCAATTCATGTCCAGGTATGTCAGAGTACCCTAAGGATCTCAAGGATCCCGGACAGTGCTCACACCCAGACATTCTCAAATAAAGATTGATTGTGTGCAGTGTGGAAGTGCCAGCCCTGATATGCCAGAGTTCAGAGAGGTCGCATGGACTTCTAAGCAGTACACGTACCAGTATGGGAGAACTTAATAACCTAAAAATGAGTGAGAGTGCTTGACATGATTTGAAAGGGTTAGGTAAACAGTGTGAATATGAGCCTTAGGAGTGAGAAGATTTTTGACATCAGTACTAGTTTGGGTGGTAAAATAGTTTAAGAAGAACATGAAAAAAAAAACACTTTTTGAAATCAAAATTTAAGTCACAAACAAATAGCTTTCAAGAACATTTTGGGGCAAACAGGTTCCACGCATAGAGAGAGGGGTTGGGAAATCATAGAACACACCTTAGTGTATAAGCAAACAGATGTGCAAGTTTCCCAAAAGATTGGAGAATTGACAATTTGGTTACAAAGATCACAACAAAGACATGTTGAGAACACATAGATCTTGGACATGATCAATACAAACAACTAGAGTACTCTGACCTAGCAGGATCTCATTACTAAAGTAAAGCAAGCAAGACTTAGATGAACAAGCTAGACAAGCACTTCATCAAGTATTCATAGTTTAGAAATACTAAGCATAGATAGAACAAACAGGATTTAGACATGTTGTGTGAGACAATAAACAATATAACTTGGACATGCTAATGAGCAAAACAAAATGCATGCAATTTTCACAAAATAGGATTAAGCATGCTAAACAGTAAACAAATCCTTGTGGGCCTAAGTGAGACAGTAGTTAGGCAGTATGGTCTAGGCATGCGAGTAATATAATAGTAAAATAACAAACAAAGATTGGAAGTTATAGCTAATGAACTGAAACAACAAAGAAACACATAGTTTTGAAATTTGAATTGAATCAGAACATACCCGTTAAAGAGAGGGTACAGAGTATAGAGCAGAGATAGTACAAATAGCTAGCCTTGGCTTACGACCGGCAGGTTAATGAGAATTGCAAGTAATAGAAGAGAATAAAGAGCTTTTGAGAGTGTGAGAGAGTTGATAAGCGAAAAAAATGTTTTTCAGAGATCAGAATGGGAGAATATATAGTACTTAGTAGAGTAAAACAAATAAGGAAAAAAATACTTAAGAGTTCCAAATAAGGTATGCAAGTAAAATTAAATAGTTAATTGGGGCTAAACCTAATCAAATAATTCAATAAGATCCGGAAAGCAACCCTTAAATTAGGGAGGATCAATTAACATCCAAGTTATAGGTTCAATAAGATAAATAAATCAATCAAAGACTCTCTAGGAGTCAATTAAATCAATTAGATCTCGTAAATCAGGCTAATAAACCAATGAAGGCAAGTAGTATAGTCATGAGTCACAAATAAGGAAAGAAATCACAGAGAAGTACCAATCTTGGCAAAAATATAATTTGAACCATAATTAGGTAAATAAAATCAGTCAATCCCCTTTAATTGATAGAACTAACGAATAACGGGCAGAATATTGAAATAATCAATGAAATAAGCAGAAACCCTAGGGATTAAAACATAGATATGAAAAAATCACTCGAACAAGTAAAGAGAACCACAGTCAAACACTTTAGAATTTTTTACAGAAAACTTAAAGGGATGAAACCCTAGTTTGAAAACACTTAAAGAAGAAAACTTGAAGGCATGTCAACATACAGAGATTCGAACAAACATAAGTCATAAAAGTCAAAACCTGAAGTATTGTAATGTTTAATAATTGGTCATTAGTAAAGAGGTAAGAAAACCTAGAAGAGTAGCCATGGAAGTTTGAAAAATGTTTAAGATACCCAGAGGTTCGACCAACAGCAACAAGAAAACAAACCCTATTATAACAAAAAATGTTATGGCACTGATTAACTAGTAAAGAAGTAAAGGAACTTTTAGGAATATCAACGATGAACTCAGGATCGTTCTAGATCTATAGAGATCTGAATCGATTCAAGTCCAAACATGGGTTTTCTTGAAGAAAAGGATAAGGGTAAGAGAATCTGGCCTTTGAATCAAGGGTTTGTACTGTGAAACTTTGATAGAAATGACTCAAAGACCATGGACAAACCATTGAAGAGTTTAAAATGAGATCTGGACCAAATATCTTCGAAATCCTTCCATAAAAACAACACAATCGAACAACCAGGGAGATAGGAGACAAGTAGAGGCCTCGAATAGCCATGTGAAGCCATAGATCACGTAGGAATCTAGGGATTAGAGCTGGTTTTTGGTGGTGGCAGCTAGGGTTAGGTTTAGGTCTTAGAGAGAATTGGAGAGGAAAGGGGGTTTCAAGGCGGCGGGTGTAGGCAAATGATTTAGGGTTCAGGGTTATTAGGAATAAAAAAAGAAAGGTTTTAATGGGGGCCATTTTGGGATTTTGGGTTGGGTAGGTGTTTCTAGGTTTGGGCTGGGTAATTTTTGGGCCCGATTTAATTAAATTGGGAAGGGGGGGGGGGGGTTGAAATTGGGCTAATTTAATAGGCTAAGTCCAAATAAAAAAGGGCTATTTGTTAACTACATATATAATTGTAAAGTAATTGCAATTGCATCCTAAAAATACAAATGTGGCTATTTGTGCAACAATTGAAACTTAGTACAAATGCAAATGATAAAATTAAACCACAAAAATTATTGTAAAACTATTTGTGATACAATTAGTTATTGTTTTATAAAACATGCTGGATAAATTAATAAAAATATTTTAAAAATGCAGAAATTGTATGAAAAACACTGGTTGATCCAAAGCATAGTTTTGAAAATATTACGGGAAAAATTGGGTATCAACAGTTGCAAAAAATACGGGAGAGATTCATGGGTCTGCAGGTTATGTGCCTAAATCATGGTATTCCGGAGCAGATATTAGGGCAAAGATTTTACATGGGTTTGGCAGATAGTTTGAAAGCCAATGTTGATGCTTTAGCAGGTAGAGCATTTTTGAGCAAAATATTTAGAGAGAGAGAGAAAGATCCTACTTGACAATATGGTACAAAACTTAGGATGGACGACAAGAAATGCTCCAATCACTCACGTGGTTCACTCTGTGGCTTTAGACCCAACTAACTCCATAACTGAAAATATGGCCACTCTACTGACGCAAATGAGCATTGTCACCAAAAAGGCTGATGAATCAGGCTAGAAACATCATGTACACATAGTTGATGCAACTAATGGGGGTTTATGTACATCATGCATTAATCAACCATATGTCTACTCGTGGAGTGCTATGGGGGATCGAGACCAGGTGTTCAGGATTGGGGTTAGTAGAATTAACAATATAGAACAACTCAGTAGTTGTACACCAACAACAATAACCATGGGGCTATGTGACCATATGGTCAAATTGTGCCTTAGCAAAGGCAACAAGGTTACAACCATCAAAATCAGCAGCAGGCTTATCAAAAACCTCCACAATAGAAAATTGTGAGACATGAATATGGGATTTCTAAACTTGAGGTTATGATGAAACGAGTGATTGGGTCCACTAGAAAATAGACTTACAGAGTAGACTAACATGAATTAGTGATAAAGACTATTGAGATCCAATTAGGACAGATTTCCATGGCTCTAAATAATCGTCCCATTGGGATGTTACCTGCACATACCCAAATCAATCCAAAAGAGTAGGGCTCGAAGCAGCTAATGGCAGTGAGTCTCCGAAATGGTAGAGACTTAGATCTGGAGCAAGAAATTGCTTGCAAAAGCAGACCGACTGAGACACTGGTGTCAGTACCCATTGAGATAGATGATTCAGCAAGGTTAACTGAGGTGACGGTACAACATGCGCAAGAGAACACCAACAAAGAAGAAGAGGTTGTGAAAGAGAATGAGGCTGCCCCAAAATCGATAGTAGAAGCAATTCCTGAACAAGAGAAAAATCAAATTATAGGGAAGACGCGACCTCCAGCACCCTTCTCACAGAGATTAGCCAAGTATCAGAAAGATGAGCAGTACAAGAAATTCTTGGAGACGTTGAAGCAAATTCAGGTAAACATTCCATTGATTAATGCTTTAAAGGAGATGTCTAGTTATGCGAAGATAATGAAGGACTTGACGTCCCGCAAGTTTGATTTTCAAGACTTGGCCACGGTTACACTGAATCAAACCTGTAGTGCTATTATAACGAGAACTGTAGCTGAGAAGCTGTCTGACCTAGGGAGTTTCACAATCCCTTGCACAATAGAAAATGTTGCATTTTCTAAGGCATTGTGTGATCTAAGAGCAAGCATAAACCTTATGCCCTTGGCTATCTACAAAAGGCTAGGCATTAGAAGAGCTAGACCCACGTCTATGTTACTACTACTGGTTGGCCGAATAGTGAAGAGGCCCTATGAGATTCTAGATGATGTATTGGTGCATGTTGGGAAGTTTGTTTTCCCAGCAAATTTTGTCATCCTTGACTGTCGGGTTGACGAGAAAATTCCCATAATTTTTGGAAGACCATTCTTAGCTACTGGGAGATCCTTAATTGGCTGTGAAACTGGAGAGCTTAATATGAGATTAAACAATGAAGAGATAACATTCAACGTGTAGAAATATTTGCGGGGACTAAGTGAATTTTCTAATTTCCCTCTAATAGATGCGGTGGATATAGTTTTGGAGGAGGAAGATGAGGTGTTGAACATTGAAGACCCTCTAGCAGCTTGTCTTATGAACTTAGATGAAGCTAATGGTGAAGACTTGACAGAGTGGGTACTTGCTCTTGAAGGCCAAGGTTTTTGGAGAAGGGAGCTCTAATTTGAGCCTTTGCATTTAGAGAAAAGAAATACTCCTCCAGCTTAGTCATCGATCGAAGAGCCACGAAAGTTAGAACTGACGCCACTTCAATCCCATCTCAGGTATGCATTATTAGGACCTGATTCAACCTTACATGTTATTATCTTACCTAGTTTGTTAGATGTGTGGGTAGAACAACTTTTGCAGGTACTAACTGAGCGCAAGACTGCAATTGGGTGAACCATTGTAGACATTAAGGGGATCAGCACGACCTTCTGTATGCATAAGATTCTACTAGAATATGGGCATATACCATTTAGAGAACATCAAAGAAGGCTAAACCACAGCATGAGAGAAGTGGTGAAGAAAGAAGAGACAAAGTGGTTAGATGCAGGAATCATATTCCCCATCTTTGACGGCAACTGGGTTAGCCCAGGGCAGTGTGTAAAAAAAGGGAAGTCTGACGGTAGTGAAAAATGAGAAGAACGAGTTGATCTCTACACTAACAGCCACATGTTGGCGAATTTGTATAGATTACATAAAGTAAACTTGGCTACTAGGAAGGACCATTTCCCACGGCCACTCATTGATCAGATGCTAGATAGATTGGTAGGGAGGTCTCAATTTTGCTTTCTGGATGGGTACTCGGGGTATAATCAAATTTCTATTACCCGGAGGATAGAGAGAAAACATCATTTACCTGCCCTTATGGTATCTACGCCTTTTGGAGAATGCCATTTGGCCTATGCAATGCACCCACCATATTCCAAAGGTGCATGATAGCCATCTTCAAAGATATGGTAGATGAGATAATGGAGGTTTTCATGGATGACTTCTCAGTGGTGGGAAACTCATTCGATGATTGTCTTGTGAACTTGAGAAGAGTTTTGAAAAGGTGTATTGAGACTAATATGGTAATCAACTGGGAAAAGTGCCATTTCATGGTACATGAAGGTATAGTCTTGGGACACCTAGTGTCAAGTAAAGGTATTGAGGAGGATCGTCTAAAAGTTGGCGTGATAGAAAAGCTTCCAAAACCCACTTTCGTCAAAGCAATGAGAAGTTTTATTGGGCACGCTGGTTTCTATAGGAGATTTAAAAGATTTTTTCCAAAATTGCTAACCCCTTGGGCCAATTGCTTGAAAAAGATCACCCTTTGTGTTTTCTGATGACTGCAAGGTATCTTTTGAGTAATTAAAGAAGAGACTGGTAACATCACCTATCATAGTTGCACCCAACTGGGAGCAACCATTTGAGCTGATGTGTGATGCGAGTGACTATGCTATGGGAGCGGTTCTTGGGCAGCGAAAAGATAAAATCATGCATCCAATATACTACACAAGTAGAACACTAAGTGGAGCCCAACTAAATTACACTGCGACCAAGGAGAAGATGCTGGTAGTGGTGTTCGCATTTGACAAATTCAGGTCATACCTAATAGGCTCGAAGGTAATTGTTTATACTGACCGTGCTGCACTCAGGTACTTAATTAAGAAGAAGTAGTCAAAACTGCGCCTGATTCGATGAGTGCTACTGCTGCAAGAATTTGATTTGGAGATCTGTGAGTGTAAGGGAACAGAGAACCAAGTAGCTGATAATTTATCTAGGATGGAAGGAGCTAAAAAGAAGGTTGATGTAGAAGAGATTCTAGAAACTTTTCCAGATGAACAACTACTAGCCACGAGTCTTGAGGAAGCGCCATGGTATGCAGACATTGCAAACTACCTGGCGAGCAGTATTATTCCTTGTGACCTTTCCTCTATTCAAAAGAAAAAGTTCTTTCATGATTGTTGCATGTATTATTCAGGTGAGCCTTATCTATTTAGGATTTGTGTTGATAACATGATCTGGAGATGTATCCCGAGATAGACCAGTCTTCTCTTTTGTAGGCATGTCACGCATCACCATATGGTGGGCACTTCGGGGGAGTAAGGACAGATGTGAAAGTCTTGGAGTCAGGCTTCTACTGGCCAACACTGTTCAAAGATGCACTTCTATGGATAAAGGGGTGTGATGAGTGCCAACGAGCGGGGAATATCTCCCGCCGACATGAGATGCTGATGAACCCAATTTAGGAGGTAGAAGTGTTTGATGTATGGGGGATCAACTTCATGGGGCCTTTCATTAGATCATATGATAACAAGTACATACACATCGGTGTGGACTACGTGTCCAAATAGGTGGAAGCTGCAACACTCCCTACAAATGATGCAAATAGGGTAATTGGTTTTTTGAGAAAGGACATGTTCACCCGATTTGGCACCCCAAGGGCAATAATCAGTGATGGGGGCACTCACTTTTGTAGTCGAGCCTTCGTAAAGTTATTGGAGAAGTATGATGTATGCTACAAGGTGGACACCCCATATCATCCACAAACAAGCGGTCAAGTGGAAGTCTCGAATAGAGAAATAAAGAGTGTGCTGACTAAGACTGTGAATGCTACTAGAACATATTGGGCGAGGAAGTTATATGATGCACTTTGGGCTTATATAACCGCTTTGAAAACTCCAATCGGCATGTTGCCATACAAGTTGGTATTTGGGAAGGCGTGCCATTTACCAGTAGAGTTGGACATAGAGCTTGGTGGGCGACAGTTGAATGTTGATATTGAAGCCTCGGGAACAAGTAGAGTAACGGAGTTGCACGAGCTTGATGAGTTCATATATCACGCTTTTGAGGGAACAAAATTATACAACGAGAGAATGAATATGATACATGATAGAAATATTATTGAACAGAATTTTAAACCTGGAGATACGGTATTGCTATGCAACTCACGACTGAGGTTGTTACTGAGATATTGAAATCACGATGGTTAGGGCCTTTATGGGTGGTTGAAATTCACCCCATAGGTGTCGTAGAGATTGCTGCGAGTAATGACTCTCGCATATTCAGAGTCAATGGGCATAGATTAAAACATTATATGGACATGTAGAAAGCAAAAGTAGTGTCAGTGACCCATTTGATCGAGCCTCCAATGTTGAGCATACTTTAAATACTCTTATTTGAATCGTGCCGCAACATTAAATCTGATGCTTCATGGGAGGCAACACATTGATATGTTGTATTTGTTGTGCCACGACATTAACTAATGCGCTTGTTGGGAGGCAACCTTATGCGTAGTGATTTTTAGTGTAGTTAGAATTTGTATTTTTTAAGGTACTAACAAGTGCTAGTAAGTTTGGGCGAGTAATAAGTCCTCCAGGAGCTGAAGCGATCAACCCAAAGATAGGTGAAAAGTGGAGAGAGAGGAAAAATTTTGAAGTCAGGTCCGTGGCCGCGCTTGAAACCTTGCTTAGACCACGCATATGGTGTCTCACATGACCTTGCGTACTTTTCCACAACCCCGGCCGTGCTTAAACTGTGATCGGAATGCACCGAATGTATATCACACTACCTCTGATGCACGACCATGCTTGGACTGCGGACCGACCGCGCACGGTACGGCGTCTGCAAGCCTAGTTAGCATTTTTTTCTATTTCTCTTAAATGTTCTAATTACTAGTATTAACCTCCCCTACATGATGTCCCGTACCCCTTTTATCTTAAATCCAATCCCCCACCCAAAACCCTCTCTTACAAATCAAAACACATATCCCTTTTCTCTCTTCCAAAAGAATCCCAACCCTTCTTCTCCCACATCATAGATTAACCCCCCCACTCTACCCTCTTCCCTATTCTAACAGTTTCCCCTCACATACCATACTTGAAACTCCACTAGGTAAGGGAACTTGCTGACATTCATGTGGGTTATTTTGAGTTTCTTAGTTATATAGTAGTTTTCTTCTTATTTTGTAGTTGAGTTCTTCTAGTATCGTGCCCTAGTTACACTAGTGGGTATGTCAAAGTTATTATTGATATGTCTCTAAACATGTGCGATCGACATTGGTTTCTTTGTGGTTGAGTTGGGATTAGCAAATTGTTATTTAGGGGTTCCAGTGAATTTTGCACATCAAGTGTTTGTATAAATGCCACAATGAGTCGTGATTGTAATGTGTGACCAATTGTGCGGATGAAGTCTAAGTAACTGCCTTTGGTTCACTTCTCTTGTGTTTCAGCGCTGATGATCTTTATTTCAAGTAGTATGACGGCCTCCAAGAATATCGAACCATCGATGCTTCCTCCAGTGGCCAAGCTGGATCCTCCAGGCCACAAGCTTCAACTCCTGCCCGTTAGTATGATAGTTCCAAGTTTGTCACCAGCGCATCTCAGGTCTGTTTTTGTCACAAGGCATTTAAGATGCCCATATCAGAGAGGGGCATTGATATAGGGTCTCTCTAATATGAATCTCCCAACATGTACAATGTATTGGTCTGGCACAGGCTGTATATTTTCTTTGAAGAACCGGATAAAGCTAATTTGACAGTTGTGCGGGGGTTTTACGCAAACCTTCTAGAATATGTCAACGGTGTTTTCACGGTGCGAAAGAAAAATGTGGACGCATCTGTTGAGGCCATTCAGAGAGCATACCAGCTACCCATACCTAGGGTGAAGGACTACTATGAAGCCCATGGCAGACGATTCATAACGTGGGACTCGTTCTTCGAAACAATATATGTGCCTAACAAGGATGTTTTGTCGATTCTACCTGGGAAGAAGTTTCATTCGGCAGCGCTCACCTTTGAAGGGAAGTGTTGGCTGTATGTCATCAATAGCCACCTGCTCCCGTCTTCCAACACCACTGAAGTGAATTGCCCCAGAGCGACATTGAGGCAGTATGGTTTCTTCTCCCCCTCCCTAGTCTCTAGATTATGCCGGGAAGAACGGGCGCCAGAGAATTTGAGAGTGAATGGAAAAGTGAATAAAGAAGAAAAATTTCAGGTGGATGAAGTGACTGCTGGAAAGGACCCTGTGGCACCCAGAGGTGCAAATAGTAATGATTATGATACACTTGAGGAGGGAGATGATGAGCAGAATGAAGCAGGGGCTGAGTCACCCACCTATGAGCAATTTGCAAAAGCTGAAGGACCGTCCGGGGTCGGTCGGAATACGCGACTGGCAGTTTTAGAGTAGAAAATGGTAGGGCTATGTACTACTGTCACAACCTTGGGGACTAGAGTTAATGCCTTGGCCACCAAAAATGCTATCAGAGAAGAAAATCATGGAATGGCCGTGTGCATTGGGGAGAGTGTGTCACTTAGACCCCGACACTGTCTCTTATCAAGACTGATCTTCCAGGGAATTTCCTTTGCCTCGCATTACTTTCTTTTAATGACATGAGGACATGACATACATTGAAGTGTGGGATGGGGGATAATTCGTTTGAATGTTATATATATATATATATATATATATATATATATATATATATATATATATAGGAACGTAAAATGATTTTGGTCTTTGGTTAGTTTTCTGAATGTGTGAATGTGTCAAAATTTCAAAATTTTGATTTGTCCTTACGACGGATATAATTCAACAAGTTTCTTGAGGGTCTAAGTCGATATAAAAAAATATTTTTTTGTAGGTAATATATCAATTACCCCTTGGTTTTTCTTTGGACCGCGGTTCTTTTCCAAGGGTTTTTGTTCGAACTTGGTTAGTTAGTTTTTAATTTTTAGTTAGGTACTTGTGGGCTATGGGCTGATAGGAAGGAGGATCTCTCAATGTCGTTATGCTTCAAATACAGTAGGTACTTTAGTGTGACTCTTAGGCTCAATTATTGATTCTTGTTAGCGTGCCTTAAATTATATGTTCTTAACTTGGTTTAAGTAATCTGACTAGTTTTTTTTTCCCGATGATCCAATCTGCAGTGAGTCATGTGATATGTGTGTGTGAGAATTGTTGTATTATGTGCACTAAATTTGATGCCTAGAACTTGCCCCGTGTCCCTGCAAAACGAAATACTAGTTTTGTTCAGTCTTGGAAGTGATATCAGCGTTTCTTTGTTGAGCTATATGTATACTTTACATGCCTAATTATTATATATCGTAGTTAACCTTTTTGAGCCTATAATCCTATTTCTTTGGAAACCACATTACAAGCTTTACCCATGTGTTTGAATTAACCATCTATTTTAACCTTTTAACCTCTTATGAGCACTT
>MU761088.1:41243-65977 GCA_026770625.1 Nicotiana glauca | reverse complement strand
GGGGGGGGGGGGGGGGGGTGGTTGGTTTGGCGTTTTAGTGGAACTAATGAGATAAGGAGAAATGTGCACTGTTTTGAAAAAGTAAGAGCCAGTTGAAAAAAATTATAGATAAGTGCTGGTTCTTGCTGTAATTTTTATTTTTTTCTAAAGCCCACTAGGCATTGTTCCTAAGGTTGATTTTCATATATATAACATAAAATACAACAATGGAGGGGGACATAAACCTAGCCTCCAGAAATATGTTGAAAGAACATTTGGTCATCCAACTTTGACAACCAAATGGACCCTAAAACCTATGGTGAGTTAGACCTATAATAATGGTCCAATTGTCTATCCAAAGATGATAGACAATTGGATGTACAAAATCAAGATGGGGTAAGCTTAAGTCAACTATACAAAAAAGATGCTAGTGTTCCCAACTTTACAAAACAAATGGGATGGGAGTTCATTTTTAATATACAAATTCTACATCTAATACTAGTGTAGAAGATCCCAATGAAGTGTAACAAAAAACTTGGGGTAGAGTAGGGAAACATCTTCAGCCTTGCTTTGATATTGAGGTCAAGGAAAGCCAGGCTGAAGATAGTTAAAAAAAAGGCCCATAAGACTTGGCTGAGAGGCTGTTGCTGCTTGTTGTTTTTGACAGGAGAGAGTAAGTACTGTCCTACTGCATCTGTAAAAAAATTCTTGAATCCTATTTGTGAAGCCTCTGATTCCTAGTGCACTTGTTGCTAGTTGAGTGTATTTGTTGTTGTTGCTTGTATACTAGAAATGACTGCTGCTGAAGGATCATCTGTGTTAGTGATTTTTGATGAAAGCTAATGTGTGCAACTAGATGGTATAGTTATTGGAGCTGCTGATTTCTGTGCTTTGAAGGCACATTGGGATATATCCAACACCCGTGTTTCTTGCATATGTATGAGAGGACTGATTGGAAAGGTTGGGTTAATTGGTATATTTTTAGTAGATTGAGCATAAAAAAGTGCTGATACCACTATCTGAAAATACACCAATTGATCAAACCTGCTCCTTGTACCTACAAAATCCAGCAAACATGTTAGTGAAAGAAAACTCCTGATCTAGGTTCTTGTGGGTTCTAGAGTCAGGAGTTGGTAGTTGGTGTTTATTGAATGAAGAAGTAGAAAGCTTTAGGTGGTAATATTTCTTTCGGTAAAAAAAGATGTGAGGAAGATTGCAGCTAACAAAGGAATTGCCCCTAGGCTTTTTATTCTGTTAAGAGTGCTTTTTTCCCAGATTCTTGTGTGTTCTGGGAAGGGAGAGTGAGTGTGAGGTGAAGTTAGCTGTGTATATAGAGAATTTATGGGGGTGGACCTCTGCTTCTTTTGGGCTTCTACTTTCAGGTTCTTATGGGGGCTGAAGTAGGTTTTGTGTTTGTTGCTGTGATTGAGATGATGGCCATAATGAGAGAGGCCACAACTATGGTTATGAGTAGTGCTGGAAGATTGAGGTGTGATGGATTGTTTAGCTGGGCTTCTACAGCTCTAGTTGATGCTTTATTCTTAGCTTTTGGAGAGTGCATTTGTGTGTTGTTATCACACCAGTAATTGCAGGAAGGCTCTATGAAAATCACAAACATAGACTTAGAGGCAGGCTCACTGCTGCCCAAAAACTGACCATTCTAATGTTGTTGATTGGTTGTCAACATGAGATTGAATCCTGGACTTGCATGAAGGCCTGTATTTTCTGCATTTTCTGTGAGTGCTGCATCTGTTCTTTCCTTGGCACCTAATTGCAGGTTCTTGTGTGGACTGCTATAGGTTACAATTGGGAAGGTACAATTGCTTGTACTTGATGTCCTGTAGTGCTGAATATCTAAGTTACTTTCATGTGTTAGTAAAGAGCTGGTACTCTGATGCATTTGGGAGTGATGGATATGTTAAGCTTAAAGAAGTATGGGGTAATACACATTGATGAAAAGGTGGACTTTGGTTTGAAATAATTAGGGTCTTAAATTTTAAAATGTATGTATTAAAGTGCTCAAGGAGGTGTAGTCACTCTTATATCTAAGTGTATCCTACCCGTCCTGTAGCACATTACAACTAAATAAAGTCCTACTTGATCCGAGATAGAATGAGCTCGATTAGTGGAGTATTAAACTAAGGGCAAGCCTATGGTGCATTTTTTGTGGTATATGAATGTTCCTTTTGAGAGTGAGTGAATTATTTCTATCTTGAGTTCCTAAGAGTTCTTAACTTGTATTGTGTGTGGAACTACTCTCGGTTGTTATGGGAGGGCATTTGATTCGTAAAGGAAAGGTGAGTCTTAACCTTTGCGTTAGAGTAAGTGAGTAAGTGAGTAAGTGAAGTGTAGTGTGTGGAATGTGAGAGTTAAGTCTTGAGGCGAAGATTTTACACTACTGGGCTTAATCCTTGTGATATTTTCTTGGTGTGATGAGTTAGAGAAGTTGCTTAGTGAAGTAGGCCTCTATATATTATGGTTTGATTGCTCGGGCACGAGCAATGGTTTAAGTGTGGGGTGTTGATAGTAGGCTATAATTATGTAGTTTAGCTACCATTTACGCACAAACTTAGCTGTACTTTATTGTTATATGAATGTTAAATGACAACAAATGGCTCTAATGAACTTTGAGCTTTGCAGGAGAAATTCCGACTATGAAGAAATTAAAGAGTGTTTGGAGTTAATTTGGAGCAAGGAAGGCCAATCAGAGGTGAGTGCGCGCAAAAGAAGAAGGAAAATGGAAGGAAGAATTGAACTCCAGGAGCGCGGGCCAACCGCGGCTGCACTCAGGATGCGCTCGTCATGTAGAAAGAAGGGAAATATACGCGGCCCATCCGCAGTCCAACCGTGGCTTCCCTCGTCCCTCCAAGGATTCTTATTTCAGAGGTAAATTCATAAGTTTAGAGGTGACTCTCCTTGACCTATAAGAAGCCCAAATCGTCCAAAAAGAAGGTATTGATGGGTTTTAAGGGATTTTGAATGCAAGAACAGGCAAGAAGCAAGGAAGAAGATTCAGCATAGAGTTTTTACCTTTCTTCCTCTTGTTTTTGTCATTGATGATGAATTATATTCTTATGAACGTGAAAAGGATTATGCATAGCTAAACTCCTAATCTAGGGGTTTGATGGAACCTCTTGGAGGATGAATTTCTTCTTATGTTAATATAGATTTGTCGAAGTATTTTCTCTGTTTGTTCAACTATATTGTGATTGCTGTTGATGAAGGACCCTTAATTGGCTGTTCCTATTTAGTATGTATTACTCGGGAGATAGTGCATATTTAGGTAGTTGCTGAACAACACCACTCCTAACATATATGAGGGATCAATATGAAGGGTTTAAAGGTGAGATTAGGGAAACGAAACCTTGGGTGCGATCTAAGTGAGCTGTAACTAAGGCCAGCTAGCTTAATTCAGAGAATATATCTAGTATATTATTGTAATTACTTGGGAGAGAGTTTGACATCCAGAGTGCTCATGATCGATAGAGAAGACTTAGGCAAATTTATAGCAAACATAGCTGAAAGGATTCCAACAAGAGGGTAAATCAGAGCGTTAGATCAGTCACATTCTTTGTTATAGACCGTTCATAGTTAGCTCTTAATTACTACTTTTTTATTACATAATATTTAATTTGTAAGCATCCAATTTGTTACTCAAATATCTCTGAAGATTGAATGCGTGAATTTGTGTAAGTCCAATAGCTGTGATTGATAGGTTAATTCCCTGTGAGATTTGACTACAGATTTGTTAATTGGAATATATTTGCAGCGACTGCTTTGTCCTTTTTATAAGGCATAGTTGGTCATGATCATTTTTCCTTTTCTGTTCTTTATTATCATTGTTTTGTGATGCAGCCGTTGCTCGAATGCCAAATGCGGTTCCTCGACTCAAGGAATAGGTCTAGGATCTTGTGTCGCAAAAACCCTATTCCGAGCGTGCATGGAACTAGCCGTCGAAGGAACAGTGGGAGGCCCGTTCCCATGCTATGTTTTTTTTGCCAGTTAAATAATATTTGATTTCTTCCTCGTTTCGTTGAGTTCTCATTGGTTATATTTTATTTTGCATGTCTCCCAAAGATATTTCTATAAGGCCTCCATATAGTGATGAGAATATGCCTCTCGAGTCCCCTGCTACGAGGTAGGGTGATGAGAGGAAAAGGAAGAGGGCCAATAATTCTCCGAACTTGGAAAAGAAAAAACAAAAGAGGAGGCTGGCGCGTACACCCAAGGGAAGCACTGGAACTCTACTCTTGGGCTCAGTACACCGGCTAAGGGATGAGTCCGAAAAAGTGAAAGAGGAAGAGAAATCCCAGCTGATGGCCACGTACGGGCAGGTGTTTTGATACGAGAGGTTTCCAAACTGGCACGTGTTCAAACTAAATTGTCTCGACTTGGGGAGGTCGGTAGGAGAGCTTTAGCTGAATATCCCGAACCATAAAGGGGGCAAGGACACTCCCCATCGAGATGGGGAAACCGATAATGAGATCATGGCCAGTTCTTCCGGGACAGCGGATAATGCTCCGAAAGGAATACCTGGAGTAATAGACCTCTCCAGTTGGCTTTTATTATTTTCTAAATCTATGATTATCGATGCTTAGGCGCGGAAAGAACGATCCAGCAGAGAGACACAAGGGGCTGTAGACACCTTTAACAACTTCTTTGATGGCGTAGAGGTTACTACTATAGAGGATGTCACCGAGTTGGGTGATATATCGATGCCGAAGAAGAGTCCATTGAGTAAACCTGCCTCGAGCTTGAAATTGGTCAATCAGTGCCCAACCCCAAGTTTGAATCCTCACCTGAAGTGGTCAATTATTATGTCCATCCAAGAAGATGTCTGAGTTCTTTTTGCCCCCATGAGAGTGGCCAGTTGTGTTTGATGCTTGGTGACGGATGATGATCATGCCAAGATTAATGAGGTGGAAGTTCCTTGTTTGTTCAACGAAGCCTAACATGTATTAAATTGGGTAACCCCAGATACCTTTTAATAATTTTTAGTTTGTACTTAGATTATTTTATAGATGATTGGAACTCCTCTTCTTGTGTTTGTAAGCTTTGGTACTCCACCATGAAACATTCCTCCGCTACTGGGAGGAGCTGACCCAATACGAGGCCGAGGTCTTAGGGCTCACCGAAAAAAGAGACACTTACAAACTTCTTACCGAGCAAAGATATTGGGAGGCTAAGGGCCTCCGGGTTGAGTTGGAGGTGGCTCTGAAGGAGCATGCCAACCTGGGTGAGTAGGTAAGAAGAATTTTTGAAGTTAGTAACGACGAATTGGACGTGGTGAATAATGGTCTGAACCTACAGGTTCAACAGAAGGTCGACAAGATCGGGAAGCTCCGGGAAAAGGTAGATACGATGAAGGCTGAGGCCGAATAATGAAAAAGGAACATGGATCGCCTAACCTAAGAAAAGGAGACCGCCCGAGCCCAACTGGCTTCCGCTGAAATCCAGCTCTGAGGTATAAAAGATAAGTTCCTGGCATAGGCCAAGAAGATCGATGAGCTCCAGTCCCAGCTGTCTCGGCCATCTTTGATCGAGAAAGTTTGGCGATGGAGCTTGAAGCGGCCAAATCGGAGGCAAAAATAGTTAGGCCAATGCTAATGAGGTGGTAGCTATTTATAAGGCCGATGCCGAGGCAGATTACGTTCAAGCAAAAGACATCATCGAGCATGCTAAATGGAAATCTCGAAGGGAGGCCTTTGAGGAAATCCGTGCTCGAGTTTTTGACCTATCAGTTGAGATCAAGAATGCTAAGGAGCTCGAAGATGAGGCTAAAAGATAGGCTTATCCCGTGGATGATTATGACTCTGACGGCTTAAGCGAGTCCAAAGGCAGGGAAGATCGCGAGGGTGATGCTGCCTCCATTGAGCACCATGACACTTTGGCCTCTAGATGTTTTATTTTTTGCTTTTTTTTTGCATCCTTTTGAGGCCATTGTAGATTTCAATATTGGGGCCATTTTAGCCTTTGCAAAAAATATTATTGGATAAATATATATATATAAGGCTTTCTTTTTCTTCCTGCTTTCAGATTTTTCCGTTGCTTCATTATTTGTACTCACAAAGACTGGAATGCCTTAGCATAAAATAACTTAGATTACGTTAGAAAGTTCAAACAAACCTCGCCTTCACATTATACTATTTCAAGGCATCTTGCGGGTTCGGTGCTACCGAAAACTTTCTCCCAAAGTAAGTAATTTAGATTATAGTTTGCCGAGGGTAGCCTTTAGAATTGGTTATGAAAAATTTTCTTTTTTTGAAGGCCTATCTTTTGTTACGGGTCTCGAACATCTCCGAGCCATGTTAATATGGTTGTATACTTTTAGTTCGAGAGTCGCCCAGTGGCTTGTTTTCCTGAGTTATCTTGGCTTGCCCAAGATAGTAGTCCCCCAGCAGAGATGGCCATGTCCTTTAAAATTTGGGGTTTCCTGATAGGTCTTATGCCCTCGAGATCTAGTGCTGCTCGAGTTTTTTTTTTCTGACGATAGTCCCCGAGTGAGGGAATGATCATTCGAACTCCAGTCATAAGCGTCCCTTGAGCTCGTTATCTTTAGGATATTGGAAGAAGGAAATTATTTAAGGGATGTAAAAAAGAAAATTTTAAAACATAAGATGATTGAAAGGAAGAGACTTCACTTTATTATTGTGTAAAATAGTAATATATGTATATATGCTTTGTGTCAGGGTTTGATCAGCCTATGTGGGTATGGTTCATTTAACTGTTTAGCCCTTATAACAAATCTTACCAATCGATACCCTTCACATTCGATGTTTTTTTCCTCGCTAATGTTGGTATCCGGGAGTAATGCCCCCACATTTGACACTGATTCGTGGTCTGTCCTTGATTCTAAGTTAGCACGATCCACTGTTACCTTGTTAAAAACCTTTCCGGAAAACCCATATGGGACAAAACTGGTTCGAGGGAAAAAGGGTGCAATGCGTGCTTTCAACCTGGAGACTTTATGCCGCTTCTTGTCTATCACATGCAAGTGTTAGTCTGAAATACATATAAAAGAAACTAATGGGGTCATACCTTAGCAGTAATTTTACATTAGGTGAGTTACATTCCAATTGCTCGATAGTTGTTCCCGTTTCATCGTTCCGAGCTTATAGGATCCTTTTCCAGTGACCTCGAGAATTTTGTAGGGTCCGTCCCAGTTCAGACCCAACTTCCCTTTGTTCAGTTGTCGGGTGTTTAGTGTGACCTTCCTTAGTACTAAGTCCACAATATTGAAGTATCGAAGGTTTTCCCTTCGATTATAATACCTCTCGATCCGTTGCTTTTGAGCATCCAATCAAACACGAGCGACTTTATGCCTTTCATCCAATAGCTCCAGGCTCATATTCATAGCCTTTTCATTTGATTCATTTGTTGCATATCAGAATCTTATACTTGGTTCTCTGACTTCGACCGGGATTAGAGATTTGACGCCATAAACCAACAATAACGGAGTAGCCCAGGTACTTGACTTCGAGGTCGTGCAATATGCCCAAAGGACTTCGGGTAGGATCTTGTTCCATTTTCCTTTGGCATCATTTTACCTTTTCTTAGAGCCTATTTGGCCAAGCTTCTGAGAGGCCAAAAGTACTTTTTCCCCCAAAAAAGTACTTTTTAAAAAAATTGAGTTGTTTGGCGAATATAGAAAAGTACTTTTTGTCAACAGCAGAAGTAATTTTTCTACTTTTGGGAAGAAGCAGAAAATTCTAGCTTCTTCCAAGAAGCAGAAGCAGAAGCAGAAGTAGAAAATTAATTTATTCAAGACAAAATTATCCACACCATAAATTTATATTTCCAAATTATGCCTTACTAATTTAAATTTTTTTCTTTTCGTTTTTGTTTCTAGTTTTTACCATCCTATTAAAATTAAAGATATCATATGAATGAATCATATTGTAACTTTTCAAAATTTTATTGACTTTTCTTGTTTTTGATCTTTTTCTGTGTGTGTAATGTCTAGTAACATTCCAAATTATCTTCTTCTTTTTTCACGCTAAAGCAAATTATCTGCATCTTCTTTGGATTATCGATTCTCTTCTTACAAAAATTTATTTATAATGTTTTCTATTATATGCTATCAGTTCCTGAATCTTTAAAATAGTTAGCAAATCTGATTTGTGAAAATGACCTACAAATAGGTAATAAATTTAAAATTGTATTGCGTAATCTATCTATATTTTATTGAAAGTAGAAGAAAAGGCATCCATATTTTGTCAAGTGGCAGCCTCACAATAGGTATGATGACCCAAAAGGTCATCTTTTATTTAGAATCTATTTCTGTGTTTTGAGGCTTTGAAAACCTCCTTTTATCTCTTTTTGATTTACGTGCGCAATCCGAGTGCGATACCGGAAATATTTTAAGTGAAAATTCTAAGGAATAATGATTTTTTTGGCTTTAAAAGATAATAATAGTTGACTTCGGTCAACATTTCAAGTAAACGTGTCCGGACCCGTGTTCCAACAATTTTGGAGGGTCCATAGTAAAATATGGGACTTGGGCATATGTCAGGAATCGAATTCCGAGGTCCCTATCCCGAGAAATGTATTTTTGAAGAAAATTGTTTAACTGAAAATAAAATCGTCTTTGGATATTTAATAAGACTTGATCTTTGTTGTATCGGGCCCATGTTTTGGTTCTAGAGCCCGGTACATGTCTAATATGGTATTTCAACCTTATTTGTGAAATTTGGTGAAAAATAGAAGTGATTTGATGTAAATCGGACCTTTGGTTGAGAAAATAGATGTTTGAACTATCTTGAGAATTTCATGAGTTTTGGTGTTAAATTCATAGTTCTAGATGTTATTTTGGCAATTCGATCACGCAAACAAGTTCATATTATGTCGTAAGACTTGTGTGCAAGTTTGATTTGGAGCCCCGTGGTCTCAGGTGAGTTTTGGATAGTTTATGGAGGAATTTTTGAACTTACAAAATTGCTGGTATGGTCTAGCTACGTTACAGGCATCTGATCTCACAATTGCGAGATCATGCTTTGCATTTACAAGCTTTACAGACTCGACAATTTCGAGTTCTCTATCGGAATTGCGAAGGAGACCTGGTCTGGCATATTTCGCAGTTGCGAACATATTCTTTGCATTTGCGAAGAAGTCAGGGCAGGGGAACTTCGCATTTGTGGCCAAATGGTTCGCATTTGCGACATCAGTAGAAATTGTAAAGGTTTGCACTAGCGATGTCCTACTTGCAATTGCTAGCTTCGCAAATGCGAAGCTCCAATCGCAATTGTGACATCTACAACAGTTAAGTAGGGACTTAGACGGGATTTTCACCCATTTTTCAATTCTCTCGAACCCTAAACCTCCATAGGCGATTTTCCAAAGATCCAAACTTCTCCGAATCAAAGGTAAGTAATTTCTAACTCATTTATTTCAATCTATTTTATTTTTTTGAAATATTTAATCACATAATCTAGGGATTTTCATGGAAAAATTAGGTGTAAGAATTTTGAAATTTGGGGATTCGGACCTCAATTTGAGGTTGCTTTCCAAAACAAATTGTATAACCGTGCTCGGGGGTGAATGGGTAATCGGGTTTTTATCCGAACTTTGAGTTTCGACTAAGCAGGTCTAGGGTCGATTTTTGACTTTTGAGGAAAATGTTGGGAAATCTATGATTATGCATTGTAATTGTTTTCTTTAGAATTTAATGATGTTAGTAAGGTAATTATGTCTAGATACGAGCAAATTGTTGGTGGAATCAAACGGTAATGTGGTTATTGAGCTTTGAAATACACGTTGGCTTGAAGTAAGTATTTGGTCTAACCTTGACTTGAGGGATTAGGAATCCCCGACCTATTTTTTATGTGAAATTCCATATGTGTGGGGGTATAGGTGTGGTGACGAGTACCTATTCGCCACCAAATTAACATTTTTAACTTTCTCCCTTCCTCGTTTTCTAATATACTATTTTCTGTCTAATTGCTCATAATTGTTTCCATGTCTAATTGCTTCATATTAACAGTTGTTTCTTTATTGAAGTACAAATTGTTTCATAGTTTCATTTTATTTCCTCGTTGGTTGGAGTTGGTTGTTGGAGCTTCATAGTATACTTTTGTTGGTCTTGATGGGTAGGTTTAACTGTTGAAGTTTCGTAATGGCATAGATTTCCCATTGTTATGATTTAGGAAATAAATGTTGTGGAAGGTTTTAAATTAAATTGTAAAATGCCTGTAATTGTGTTGTGATTGGTACTGATATGTTGGGATCGGGTTGCATGCCACAACAAGAGGAACAAGGGTAAAATGTGATTGTCTGGTAGGGTCGTGTTGCACGCTCAACAAGGAGTAATAAGGGTGGATAGGTGGGATCGGGTTGCGCGCCATAACATGAGGAATAAGCGTGATATGTGTCGAGGAGTAATAAGGGTGGACTGGTGGGATTAGGTTGCATGATGCAACAAGGAGTATTAAGGGTGGATATTGATACTGTTATTGTTAATATGGTGGGATTGGGATGCACGCCGCATCAATTATTGTTTTAGTATTCATTGATGCTGAAGTTCATTACTGTGATGTTGAATCTCCTTAAGGATTGGTTATAGTTGAGTATTGGTAGAATGTCTAGTTTCTGTATTCATTTAATGCAATTGCTGTTATATTTCATTCCGTATTTCCTTTTTGCTTTACTATAAACTATTGCAGGTTATACATGTTGCTATGCCCCGGCATAGCCTCATCACTTCTTCGTCGAGGTTAGGCTCAGCACTTACCAGTACATTTGGTCGGTTGTACTGATACTGCACTCTGTACTTCTTATGTAGATTTCGGAGCTAGTGGCTGATCAGAATTCAAGGTTGCTGCCTTCAGTCCACAGTAGGCCCAAGGTAGTCTTGCAGGCATCCACAGGCCCTGCCGTGTCCTTCTATCTTTGCTGCATTCTATTTTACTTTTCCTCCGAGATAGATATGTATTTTTTTTTATTTCAAGCCAATACTTGTAGTATTCGCAGACTATTCGTGAGTTGTGACACCAGTTCTGGGTGGAATTATATATGGTTTTCATTATTAGCATAAAGATAATCTCTTAAACTGTGTTGTTCCGAATTTATTTCCACTAATTTACTTTTGTTAATTTTTAATTATTAAAAGATAAAGGAAAAAGGTGAAATATTATGTAACGTTGGCTTGCCTAGTAAGTACAATGTTAGGTGCCATCACGGTCCCGACGGTGGGAAATTCGGGTCGTGACAAGATGGTATCAGAGCTCTTGGTTGCTTAGATCTCACAATTCACGGACAAGATTGGTAGAGTCTGAGGGATCGGTATAGAGATGTTTGTGCTTATCCCTTAGATGATACAGAGTTAGGAACAATTTCAAGTCTATTCGTCTCTATCGTGCGGTTTGATCTCTCAATGCTAATTGAACTATCTACTATGGTCTTTCGTAGATGGCGAGAACACGTACTGCTTAATGAGCTGACCAGCAGTCTGAGCCCCGATGGCAGCTCCTACGAGGGGAAGATGATGAGGCAGAGGCCGTGCTAGGGGACGAGGCAGGGGCAAGGCTCAGCCTAGAGCTCAACCAACAGCACTGGTGGCAGAGCCTCAGGTAAAGTTTGATGGGAATGTTTTGGCCCAGACCGTTCCAGCAGGGCCATTTGTTTACCTTGAAAATGATAATTACAATTAGATTTGATTTTGTGGTTCTAAAAATATGTGATTTATTTTTATGCTAGTTGTTAAGCAGTAGATGCTAAGACTAAGCTAGAAAAGTAAAGTAGGAGTGAGAGGCAGTGTTTTTATTCAAACCGATTGGCCGTGAATCAAGGCCTCGAGGTCGAGCTAAAGTGATAAACTGGAGTTGGCCGATGAAGGGATAACAATTCTAAGAGCTTTGATGGTGGCTCTTTATGATCAATGATGAGTAATAAATGAAGAACAATCAATAAAACACAATAAATGTAGGCAATACAATAAATGTAAGCAATGAAATCAGGGGATGGTATGTTCAAGTTGGAGAGCACAGAATGTTCTTTTTCTTTTATTGAATATCATGTGTGTAAGAAATGATAAGGGTACCCTTTATATAGGAAAGGAATCCCAACATGGTACATGTATTATTATGGCAAAGAAATATAGCTGGTATATCTATTTAATGGTCCAGTATGGATTGTACTATTCCCGTAGGCATTGTCAGCCTTGACCACGTGGCTTGGGAATTTACCGCTTCCATAATAGCCACCTATTTGTGTTGCCCCAAGATCCAGCATAGGAAACCCTCAGGGTTGAACCTCGAGTTGTGCCTCGAGACTTCCGATGACGGGCTATGGAATGTCATCATGATCGTAAAGTTTGGTTTTTTGATTTTAGCCACATACCGATAGTCCCCGCATTTCTTAGAGTAAAAATGATAAGAAACGGTTTTGAATCCTTGCATTTCTGATACTTCTATCATGATGTTACTTACGCTATACCAAGCGATTGATGTGACAAAAAAGGGGTGACTAAAGGTCGCGTCCATGCAGCCCTTGGAAGGCCTTTGAATTGATTACGATGATTGGCTATCTTTTGGCCTACTCAAACGCACGTGATTGGCCTCTATAAATACTTCTTTCTTTGCCCCTTATTTTCCACTGTATCACCAAAGCCTTCGGAGGAGTTCTTCTTACTTCTCTCTTGTGTTCTTTCTTAGATTACAATTTTTTCTCTCCTCTGAAATCTTTTAACAAGAATGGCAAAATCTTCCACCTCTGCCCCTCAAGAAGATTAAAAATTTGCCTTCCTCTTCTTGACGCCTGTCTAAGAGCGGGGCAACAATTCCCCTTATCTTGAGGAATGCATGCCAGGACCCTTTGAAACGACATTTGATTTCAAGGTCGACAAGACTTCATCGAAGCCGGGATGATGTGAACCTATGTCCCGATATATTTGTTTAGTAACAGACGTCAAGAAGGTAAAGACTAACTGCCACTGGGGGGACATGGTGCTAGTAGAGATTCCTTCTTGGGGATAGGACATAACGACAAACAAGGCCGTCTTCAATAGACCCCGTGAACCTCAACTCCTGCGAACGATATCGAGTGACTTTCGGCCAAATTCATCCACCATTTTTGTGTATTGTTTACATGATGAGACATCTTGCAAACATGATTACGGGGATGCTCTTCACCCTCAACCAATTCATCAAAATTTATAGTCCCCGACTTTTTCGTGGGGCATGATTAAGCTCAAATGACGGGCCTCAAAAGCCTGTTTTGCTCAAACTGACGAGGTTGAGGATAGAGGGTAGATGAGCCATTTTGTCCGAGTTAGGACCTCAGAACTGATTCCTGTGGGGAGGATGCCATTATCTAAAAGAAGGAACATGAAACGTAAATAGATATTCTAGTTAAGTATTTCCTTTTGGATCAATTTCCCAATGAACTAACTTAGTCCGCTGATGCAACTACTGGGGTGTACCTTGACACGGATAAGGATCTCTTAGGATGGGTTAGCCGGTTAGGTTCGACTTTCCCATATGTCGAGTGCATGTGGCATGACCTGTCTAAGGCTTGATGGGAGGCTAAGAACAATGATGAGCCCTCACTTGTGCTGCCGTTGAATCTCACATAAGAGCTATCACTGATTGCGTCGTTATTCCCTCTTTTATATTTTGTATTTGTGCAGGTCTAGGGGAGGCCTCCTTGATGAGAGAAGCACCGCCTAAGGAAGTGGATACCCCGAAACCATACAAAGAGAAGAAAAAATAAAGGAAACTATCGATTGAGACTTCGAAATCCAAGAAGGCCAAGGTGGAAAAGCCTAAGGTTGATTCAGCAGCCTCAACTCTAGTAGTATCGGTGAGTCCCCGAGCTAAAGGCAAGGAGAATGTTGATTCCTCAGTAGTACCCAGGGAGGAGAAAACCTGATCGTCCTACACATAGCCAAGCTAGTGGCTTCTGAATCAGATCTTGATGTTGTTGTTGTCCTACCTCGGGCTGAAGAGGCCTTGGAGGGTATATTGGGTAGTGTCCCTGAGCTGGTTGATGGCCAAAATTTTCCTCGAGCTGAGGTGCACTCAGTAGGTGGTCCGGAGGAGCCTAGTTCTGATGCTCTCCAAAAACAAAAGGCTGTATCGATTGATCCAGTCGGGGTTATCGAAGTGAGCAATTCCCCTCTGGGATTGGCTTTACCTCCAAGGGGGATGCAAGATGCCCAGAATCAGGAAACTTCTGATGCGGGGGCGCGCGTCGGGGATAAAGATCCATTTGAAAGGCTTTTTGCGGCTCCTAAGAAAAACTGTGAGATCGATGCTTCACTTATTTTTAGTGAGATCGATAGGCTCTGTGAGCAGGTAATTTTTGTAAATTTTCCTCGGCGCCTTTACCTTTGTTTTTATAACTTTGTTTCTTTTATGGTTCCAGGCCAAGGTGCTTTATAATCAAGCCTTTGCCAAGTTTCAAGTTGAGTTGACTCTCTACGAGGGTGAGCGTAGGAAGCTCACCTTGGAAGCTGATGAGATTAGAGCTCTTTTTACCTAGAAGGAGGAGGAATTCTATGGCCTTTAGGATCGTTTGGAGGTGGAGTCCCGAGAGGACTCATCTTACTGAGCATGTTATGTAGTTTTTATTTGTTTATGTCCACATGCTTACCCGACTTCAGTGTTTTAACACTTTTGGGCCAAAGTTTGCAGCTTGAGAAGAAAGATGTCCTAATGATGGAGGAGCTCCGTGCCACAGACGCTGAAATTCTCGAACTCAAAAGACACGTGAATGGAATAACTTTTGAGAGAGATACCCTTCAGGGGAAGCTAGTCTCAGTTGTACACAACTTCATGATGAATGGATGGAGAGTAATAAATATAAATATCTTTGCACTGAGTTAGTTGCCGCGCTATGCAGGGCTAGGGCTGAAGCCGAGGTGTTCGTATCCTCATATAAAGAGTATGCTGTTACTGCAAACACTCAGGCCAGGAAGGTGACAGAGGACGCCGAGCTACAATTGACCCGTGCCGTGAAGCATGCCCAGTTAGAATATCAGAGGTAGGCTCTCGAGGATATACATGCAGGGGGCATTGATTTATCTTCCAAGAATGAGAGTTTGAAGACCAGGCTGCAGCCCTATTTACTTCAGAAGGTGGGTCGAGTAGTGACTTGGAAGATGATGAAGATCAAGGCAAAATCTGCGAAAGGCGAAGAGGCTGTTGAAGACCTGGGGGCCGTGGACGGAACTATTGAAGGCAAAACCTATGAGGGAGTCTTCGAAAGCACAACCCCTGTGGTAGATTAGGGTTTTATTTTTGCTCTACCTAGCAAGGGCGTAAGGCATGGGCCTTGTAAAACCACCCTTGTGGATTTTCAATATATATGGAAAAAGCCTTTCATTTTTCCTTTGCCTTTTAGGAATAAACTATGACGCTTATTGATAATTGGTTCCAAATTTCAGACCTCAAATTAAACCCTTAGGTTCTTTCTACTGCTGAGTGATTTGTAGTGGTCGAAAGTTGACAGTTTGGGTCTTAGTCCCCAAGTCAAATTCCAACTTGAGTTTATTGACCTTTAGGTCTAAATATCGGCCCTAAGGCTATTTAGCAGGCCTTTATGCTCTTATGCACTGGGTCGGTACGACCTCTAATATAGGCAGGCGCTTAGGCTCTTACGCGTTAGGTCAGTGCGACCTCTAATATAGTCTAGCTCTTAGGCTCTTACGCATTAGGTCGGTACAACCTCTAATATAGGCTGGCACTTAGGCTCTTATGCATTGGGCTGGTATGACCTCTAATATAAGATGGAGCTTAGGCTCTTACGCGTTGGGTTGGTACGACCTCTAAAATAAGCTGGCGCATAGGCTATTATGCGTTGGGTCGGTATGGCCTCTAATGTAGGCTAGCACTTAAGCTCTTACGTGTTGAGTCGGTACGACCTCTAATATAGGCTGGTGCTTAGGCTCTTACGCATTGGGTTGGTACGACCTCTAATATAGGCTTTATTTTTCCCTCGTTAAAGATTTTTTAAAGTTTTTACATTCGTCCGACTCTTTGACAGTTCGATAAGAACCTCGATCATGAGCCGTTATGTAACGATAAATGAGCACCTCGGGAGGTTTTGCTCGATGGATGAATTGTTTCGATTGCCTTTTCATTGTTTAGAGCTGACATGATCGAAGCTTTTTTACTTATGCCGAGTGTAGCCTTATTAATCAGTTCTTTTCAAAGTATTTTTGAAGTAATTAAAGACCTGTAATTTTATGGGGACGGTCAGGCATCCTCGAGTCGTGTTATTTTGGCTGGAGTGTTGTGACCATAGTCATTGTGTTTGGCCGTAGCCTTTTAGTCCCCTAGTGACGTAGCCTCGACGTCTATATTGAGGGTATGCCTTTTAGCGGTCTTACAAGTTCGAATATATAGTCTAGACTTTTTAAGATCGGGATGATGCCTTTTGTAAGATCTTATAAATTTGAACATGCCTTAGTTGAGATCTTACAGATAGGTTACTTGTCACAGGTATAATTCATGCCTTTCTTGAGGTCTTACATATTTGGTATTTCCTTATGGAGGTCTTATGATCTTGAGGTTGCCTTATAGAGGTCTTACACTATTAATAATGCCTCGTGGAGGTCTTACTTTTTCTAACATCACCACACGGAGGGCTATCAGGCTCGAGGTTTCCTGTTTGGGGTCTTATGGCCTCGAGTATTTGACAGCTCGATGGGGCGACAGTCCCCAAGAAATCAAAAGTTTTTGGATCTAGAGCCATTCCTTGTAAATTTGGTATTGCCTCATTGAGGGCTTATGAGCTTGAAGTTTTTGAGTGTTCAGGAAGTTTCTGTCCCTGGGGTCATTTCTTGTGAAGATAGCAAACTTCTCGGAAGCGCAAAATGTTTTGATGGAAGAAATACTCCTTGATTAATCGACATAAGTATATATTTTTCGCCGTCGAGGGTTTGATTATTCTACTCGGGCACGGTTCATTTGACCGTTTGGCATTGATACCCTCTTTGGCTTATTTTGATCTCGCCGATAAGGCGATCTTCCGGGGGGATGTCCCCTAGTATTCGAGGGTGGTTGGAGACAAGCCTTGAATACTTGTTGAGTCCTCATTAGGTAGCACATAAATGGATCCTCTTTAAAGACCTTTACAACAAATACTCTTTTTTGGGATGAAATTCGATCAAAGGAAAGAGTGCAGTGCATACTTTAAAACCCGAGGTCTTTTAATCGGAGGATGTTTTTGTTGTCTTCCATCGGAAAACTTAGCAGTAATAGCATTTGAGCATTGATATGTTCTAATTGCTTGGAAGCTGTTCACCTTCCATGGAACTGCGCTTGTAGGACCCTTTGCTGATAATTCCGAGGACATGGTATAGTCCTTACTAGCTCTCGCCTAGCTTCCCTTAATTAGGGTTTCAAGTGTTTAGGGTGACTTTCTATAGGATTAACTCCCTGACTCCGAAACGTCATAGATTTGCTCTTCCGTTATAGTACCTTTCGATTCTTTGTTTTTGGGCGGCCATTCGGACCAATGAAGCTTCTCGCTTTTCATCTAATAGTTTAAGGGCTACATTCATGGCCTCATTGTTTGATCTCTCAATGGCGTGTCAATATCTGGCACTTGGTTCTCTGACCTCTACTAGTATCAAAGCCTCAAAGCCATACACCAGGGAAAAAGGCGTCTCTCCCGTACTCGATTTTAGAGTTGTTCGATGTGCCCATAGCACCTCGGGAAACATTTTTCTCCATATTCCTTTTGCATTTTCTAACTTATTTTCAACTTTTGAATGATGGTCTTGTTCGTGGACTCCGCCTGGACATTTGCACACGGGTGGTAGGGTGTTGACAGGATCCTTTTGACTTTATGGCCCTCGAGGAACTTTGTTGCTTTGCTTCTGATGAACTGCTTCCCGTTAACATATGTTATATTTGAGGGAATCCCGAATCGACACAAAATATGATCCCATATTAAGTTAATGACTTCTTTTTCCCTTATCTTCTTGAAGGCCTGCGCTTCCACCCATTTTGAGAATTAGTCAGTCATAAATAAAATAAATCTAGCTTTACCTGGTGCTAAATGTAGGGGTCCGACGATATCCATCCCCCACTTCATAAATGGCCATGGTGACAAGATTAAATGTAGCTTTTCACTAGGTTAGTCAATCATTGGTGCAAATCTCTAGCATTTGTCACAGTTTTGGATGAATTTTTTTGTGTTCTTTTCCATCCTATCCCAATAGTATCCTACTCTAATCAACTTTCAGACAAAAGAATCGGCACCAGAGTGATTTTTGCAGGTGCCCTTGTGGATTTCTCGTAGTACATAATCTGTGTCCCCCAATCCCAGGCATATTCTAGGGTCCCATCAAAGGTTCTTCAATATAAAGTTCCATTTTCGTTGAGTGAGAACCAGGCTTCTTTGGTTCGTAGGGCCCTCGACTCTTTCGGGTCTACGGGTAGCTTCCCACCTTTCAAATAATCAAAATATTTATTTCTCCAAGTCCATGTTAGGTTAGTGGAGTTGATCTCGTCATGGCTTTCTTTGATCACCGATTTCGACAACTGAACAACGGCCCCGGGGAGTATATCATCTTCCTCGGCAGATGATCCCAGGTTTGCGAGGGCATCAGCCTCGCTATTCTGCTCTCGATTTATGTGGACCAGATTCCATTCTTTGAAGCGGTTCAATGTGACTTGAATTTTTTCTAAGTATCTTTGCATCCTGTCTTCTCGAACCTAAAAGTTTCCATTTACCTAATTTACCACCAAAAGGGAATCACATTTTGCTTTGATGACTTCTTCTCGAAGGCCTTTGGCCTATTCCAAATCTGCAATCATAGCCACGTACCTGGCTTCATTGTTAGTTAATCTTGCAGTTTTTATATATTTCCTAATCATGCCGTACGTAGGAGGCCTTAGAACTATGCCGAGCTCGAGCCCTTTCACATTTGAGGTGCCATCGGTGAAGTCCATACCCCGAAGATGTGCCTATTTTTAGTAGTTCTTTCTCTACCTCGAGCACGAGGGCGGGCATAAAGTCGGCCATAAAATCCGCCAGAATTTGGGATTTGATAACCATTCGGGGTTGGTACTCGATATCGTACCCCCTGAGTTCGACAGCCCATTTGGCCAATTGGTTGATAATTCGTGCTTATGCCGTATGCTTCGAAGAGGATATGGCGTTAAAACACAAATACAATGGCATTGAAAATAAGGCTTTAATTTTTGTGATGCGCTTATCAATGCAAGATCTAATTCTTCTAGGTGCGGATACCTGGTTTCGGCATCTCCCATGGTCCGACTTACATAATAAACAGGGAATTGTGTACCTTATTCTTCTCAAAACAGCACACCACTTACCGCTACCTCGGATATAGCCAGGTATAGATACAACGTTTCATCCTCCTTTGGAGTGTGGAGTAAATGTGGGCTTGTCAAATATTGCTTTAACTCCTCTAAGGCACATTGGCATTTTGGAGTCAATTCGAAGCTATTTTTCTTTTTGAGTAAGGAGAAGAATGATGACTAATGTCTAATGACCTCGATATGAATCGACCCAAGGCTGCTATCCACCCGGTCAGCCCTTGCACGACCTTCACATTGTTTACCATCATTATTTCTTTGATGTCTTTAATTTTGTCAGGGTTGATCTCAATCCCTTTGTTTGACACCATGAAGCCTAAGAATTTGCCCGAACCCACTCTGAAGGCATATTTCTCGGGGTTGCATTTCATGTTATAGCTTCTTAGGATGTCAAATGTCTCCTGCAAATGAGTCATATGGTCCTCTGCGCTTAGGGACTTAACTACCATATCGTCAATATAAACTTCCATGGATTTGCTTATTTGATGTTTGAAAATCTTATTAACTAGGCGGTGGTACGTGGCTCCCGCATTTTTTTGCCCGAAGGGCATCACATTGTAGGAGTATACTGTACTTCATGATAAACAAAGTCTTTTCCCTATCCTAGGGGTTCATCTGAATTTGATTATATCCCGAGTAGGCATTGAGAAAGGTAAGACTTTCATGGCCAGCCGTGGCATCAATCAAGCGGTCGATGTTGGGCAAGGGGAATGAATCTTTGGGGCTTTCTCTATTTAAGTCTTTATAATTACGCACATTCTTAACTTATTCCCCTTTTTGGGAACTACCACCATATTGGCCAACCATTTGGGATATTTTACCTCCCCAATAGACCCTATTTTGAGGAGCTTTGTGTCACGCCCCGAACCTGGGGAGGCGTGGCTGGCACTCGATGCCGTACTGGCCTGAGGGAACCACTCTATAACTCATGATCATTTGACCAACACTAGAAGATACATAGGTCGAATCAGCTGGACTCATTCCTTTTGTAACTATCATGCGCCAACATGGCCACAACTCGTAATGCATAACTATAAGTGGTAAACACTGTATCACTGAATCATATTTCATAAAATATGAGTACATATGGGCCCGTCAAGACCTCTGACATACTGTTCCAAATTAACTTATGTCTACAAAGCCTCAAAGACTATTTGACATAAAATGGGACAGGGTAGCGGCCTACCCATAAGTTTGTAGAAAAACTCTGATACAATACAATGACTTATAGACTCAGCTGAACTCTGAATAAGGTGGAGTCTTACCGATCCTTCACTGAATGTCAGTATCGTCTACTATGAGGACTCGTCAAATTGATTATCTATACCTGCAAGTATAAATGCAGCATCTCCAACAAAGGACGTCAGTATGAACAATGTACTAAGTATGTAAAGCGTGTAAATTAATATATAAAGAGCATGAAAGAAACATGGAGTAAAGGACTCAACCTGTAAGTCTTTATGACTCTGTAAATCATGAAAAACTAACAGTGTCACGGATGTGCATATGAATATCATGTCTTGCATAGGTACATGTGTTCATAACATTATCAAGCCTCTGAGGGCATCCCATCATATCATCTTGGCCACTGTGGGGAAAATCATCAACGTTTACTAACTGATCAGGTGGTGGTGCGTATATAACGCTACTACCTTTCCCATATCCCAAATACATACATACATACATATATATATATACATATATATATATGTATATATATATATATATATGGTCATGGGTCATTGTACATATATAAATGAGTGCAATACATAAGAAGTACGTCAGAAAAATATCTCGAAATGTCATAAGACCATTATTCGTACATCAACACTAAAGTAATCACTACATCAACAATAGTTAGAGTTCCAATTTGCCACCTCCAACTAGAATCTTTTTCCACCTTCATCAAAAGGAAAAAAAAACAAGTAAATAAAAACTAGAACTTTTTGCCACATTCTCAAAACTGTTTTGTAAAAGTCCAAGGTCTAGTTGTGGAAATGATAAGAATGTATCAACAACAATTGAGTTTACTATGGGACGGCACATGATGTTCCGTTATGATTCTCTAGGTTTGAAGCACAGATCTTTGAGGCAATTCAAACTTATGGTCATCTGAGCCTTTTCTTCAAATACTACCTACTAATTGCTTATGGAAACACATAAATCTTTGTAACTTGTGAATGCATTCTTTAATACGCATGAGAAGATTTTTCAGAGGAGATCATTTCAATCCCAAACTAATACAGCTAACAGAAGCAGATTTAGCTAATCTTTCTTGTTATTTGAATATTTAAATGATAATCGTTCTTACTCTTTACTTAACCAACAATAGTTGCAAGGAAATCAAACATTATATACCTTATTTTTATGAATAAGTATGTTAGTTAGGAATAAGTAGTCTACTTTCGGTTTTAGTACGATTGAGGCTAAATATGACTTTCGATTCAATGAGTTATACGAAAAATGAACAAAGAAGGTAATGTTTCTTGAAGCCAAAAGTTATTGTGGAACAAAACTCCTGTGATCTACACTATTAGTTATGTATGCGGTAAAATCGGGGGCCCGATTTCCCCATCATTAGGTCACCTCGCGGGCATGCATCTTAAGGCTCGAAGCCAGGATCGAGACTCACCTTTGGTAGCCGTCGGGTATTAGCCCCAGGGGGCATGGCGTGCTAGCGGCTATAATATGGGAGAGGGGAGTTTCCAAGGCACGCAGCTAAAATTGACAGAGCCTGTGCTTCTAGTTGTCCCGTCCCGCTTTCGTTATCATTAATGTATCTTGTACTATGTTGGGATATCCTCTCCTATATAAGGGGAATCCTTGGAACTTTGTAAGCGGTGGTTGTTGCTCCAACTAACCTACATAACATCTCTCTCTCTCTCTCTCTCTCTCTCTCTCTCTCTCTTTTCTCTCTAATTTACTCGCTCGAGAGTACCATTTTCATTTATTACATTCATACTTGTTCTTTATTTATTGCTCCCCATAGGCAATAAAGAGCCTTTAACGATTATATTCTAACTATTATCCCTTTCCCGTTTATCCCCGATAGCTCGAGCCCGAGCCCAGGCATCGATCTTGAGGCCCCTCATTGGCTAGTCCGAGGCCAGGACAGCAAGCCCCCTGGTTTGATTATAGCTCCGTTTAGCTCGTATTTTATCCTTTAATTTCATATATCTAACATCAACTGCTCTAACGACTAACATAAATATTTATCACATATTTTTAGAGTCTCATTACAAATTTAATTGTCCTTACCATTTTCACGGTAAACAGTTTGGCGCCCACCGTTAGGTTAAAAATAATATTGATTATTTTCTTTTTGGTTTTGATACATAACACAAGTTACCTTTCACACTTTTTCTAGTCCAAGATCCTCGATTTCAGGTTAAAATGTCTGGCTCAGTGAACAGAGTGGAAAACAACAACCTCGAAGACGATAAAAAAGAGTACACGACTACTCTGGATGTCGGTGCACTGCTGAACTCAACCCGGGTGAAAGGGGAGACTCTCTGTCATGATATACACATGATTACTATAGGAACCAATGTCCCTCAAGTGCCTGGGTTCAATCGAACAAGAACATCTATCATGGAAAAGGGACTGACCCAAAAATCGCGTGCCCGAAGATACCCTCACTTTCAGCAAGGAGGACATTGAGGCCGTGATAGAACCGCACAATGATGCATTGGTGATCTTGTTTCTTTTAAATGATACTAGGATAAAGCATGTGCTCGTGGATCTAGGCAGCTCGACCAATATAATTAGATCACAAGTAGTAGTACAATTGGGACTGCTCGATCGAGTCGTCCCCATCATTCGATTCCTCCACGGCTTCAACATGATTGGAGAAATTGCCATCCCGATCGACGCATCCGGTGTAATTCAGAGCACTGAGTTTCAAGTCATCGATGGCGACATGAGGTACAATGCATTACATGGTAGGTCTTGGATACACAACTAAGGGCAGTACCATCTAGCTTATACCAGGTAATAAAGCTTCCCACGAAGGACAACATTACGACAATACATGGAGAGCAACAGGCAGGAAAAGAAATATTCGCAATCCACTATAAGACACCAATCCCCACGTGCCCGACCTCGGATGAGATTAGAAACACACAGACCCCCGAGGACGATGAAGAAGATTTCTTTGCTCTTCGAACATTCGTCGCCCCTGAAGAAACGGACACGACTAAATCGACAGTTGAAGAGCTAGAGTAGACCATTTTAATTGAACATCTCCCGGATCGTAAGGTATACCTGGGAATGGGGTTAACCCCTAAACTCAGGAAAGGGTTCATTTAATTTCCTAGTAACAATATTGACTATTTTGCTTGGTTCCACTTAGATATGACGGGAATTCTGCCAAAAATAAACCCTCATAGGTTGAGCGTCAATGTAAGGTCCCGTAAATAATTTTTGGTCTCAAAACTTAATAACTCGTGGTGTCGACTCCGAATATGTGTTAGGAATGTGTAGAATTCTTCGCAGCGGGCTTGCTCGCCGCGGTTTGGACCCTTGGTAGTGATCTAAGCCTTTAAAAATCAAAAGAATCTATTTTCCAGAAAATTGTCATTTATGCGGTTGTAGATCAGCTATGCGGACCGCATTCCTGCCGCAAAGTGAAGCAGAAGAATTGTCAAAATTGAAGTTGAAAATGCGGTCCATTATGCGACCGCATAATCAATATGCGGACCGCATTCCTGCCGCAAAGTGAAGCAGAAGAATTGTCAAAATTGAAGTTGAAAATGCGGTCCATTATGCGACCGCATAATCAATATGCGGACCGCATTCTTGCCGCATAGTTAATCAGATAGTTAGTCTAAGTTGATGTTATAAATGCGGTCCATTATGCGATCGCATAATCAGTATGCGGACCGCATTTCCACTGCATACCCAAGCAAAGATGTTCAGTGATTGGGGTTAGTTCTGCGGTCCAATATGCGGACCGCAGAAGGAGTAAAGAATTGTGTAAAGAAGGGTTGATAACCTAAATATGTTCGGGTAGTGATTGTGAACTTTGATTCTAATAAATATGTATTAATTTGTGCACTTGATTGACGTTGCTAGGCTTTTGGTGAAGCTGGAAGTAGAAAATAAAAGGGAATTTGGCTCCAGGTATGTATGGCTAACCTTGACTTTGTAAAATCGCCTTGTTGGTGTTCAAATATTTGGTATGTGACATCCACGTGGGTAAATTGTGAAATTCGTGTGATTTGCATGGTCGTGATTATGATATGTGGTATTAGATGAGAAACAAATAACGTATGAAATTGTAAGTGATGCAACTGGAATAATTGTGATATTAACATCTATGGCTTATCGTGGGCAAGTATTGTTGTAACGTGAAACACTTGTGAATTGTGGAATATGATGGAAATAGTATTGATGGTTATGGAAACACTTGTAAATTATTGTTGCTACTCCTTAAGAAGTGTTGTTGTGATCTTTGTGAATTGTTCATTG
>MU761088.1:9834-22714 GCA_026770625.1 Nicotiana glauca | reverse complement strand
TTTTACCTTTAGAATTTGGGGAAGAAGACACTTGCTTTAGAATTTTCCGGACCAAGCCATTAGAAGAACAATCTTTGAAGAGGATAGGTTTTTCCCTCAAGAATCTCTCCTCCCTCTCTCTTATTTTGCTCAGAAAATATGTAAAAATAAAGTGTTGGGGTGTTTTATTGAAGAAGAAATCGGGTTAAAAAAATTAGAAAATCTGGGCCGAGTCGGGTCTGCGGTCGGGTCTGCGGTCGCATCTGCGATCGCAGAGAACATGCGGTCCGCATAATGGACCGCAGAATTGCTCCCAAAAACTAAATGTTCTGACTCGATCTGCGACAAGAATGCGGTCCGCATTCATGTTCTGCAGTCGCATAATGCGCCGCAGAATTGACCGCATTTTGACTTCAATTTTTGACAAATCTTCTGTTACACTCTACGATAGGAATGCGGTCCGCATAGCTGATCTGCGACCGCATTCTTGACCGCAAAAACGACAATTTTCTGGAAAAATTTATTCTTTTGATTTTTAAAGCTTAGATCACCACCGAGGGTCCGAACCGCGGGGAGCAAGATTCTACACATTTCTAACACAATATTCGGGCCTTGACACTATGAGCTACTAGGTTTCAAGCACAAAATTTTACGGGGCCTTACACAATCAGAACCAACTCGACCAGTCGGTCAAACCAGATGACTTACAAGTCAACTGGGAAGAAACAAGCTAATTCTATATCGGCTTGTTCTAACACCTATGAAAGACCTGAAAGCAGGTCTGGAGCTAAATGTCACTATTGTAATAAGTGGGCATAAATATTCTGGTTGTCACTTTCAAAAATCTAATATTTCAGATGGGTTTGGAAGCCAAAAAATCCTGAACCTAGTAACACTAACTCACCAGGACCCAAGCAAGCTTGGGTACCTAAAAGAAAGTGATCATCTTGTCTTGCAGGAACACCACAGAGCAAGCCATAAAGGAAAATAGTATTTATATAGTGTGTGTTCCAGTCACATGATAGGTGATAAAAACATGTTTAAAGAAGTTACAAAGATCGATGGAGGAAGTGTAAGATTTGGAGACGATTCAAGGGGCAAAATAGTTGGCACTGGAACAATTCCCTTTAACAATAATTGTGACATTACTGAAATATATCTTGTTGATGGCTTAAACTACAATCTCCTAAGTATAATTCAACTCTACAACTCAGGTAATGAGGTAATGTTTAAAAGAACAGGATGTGCTATTGAAGACCAATCAGGTAAGATAATCCTCCCTAGAAAAAGGTATGGAAATGTTTATATACTTGATGGATTTGAAAATATAGATGGCCACATCTTCTTAACCTCTATTTCTGGTGATCCCTGGTTATAGCACAGAAGGCTTGGCTGCGCAAGCATGCATTTGATTGAAAAACTGTCCAAACATGATTTAGTTATTGGCTTGCCTAAACTGAATTTTTCTAGAACTCATATTTTTGATGCATGCCAAATGGGTAAGCAAACTAGAAACTTTTTTAGGATTTATTTGGACCTACTAGAACTACTAGAATAGGAGGCAAGAAATATGATTTTGTTATTGTTGATGATTTTTCATATTTCACATAATTTTCCTGTCTCATAAGGATGAAGCCTTAAGAAATTTTGAAGTTTTCTGCAAAAGGATTGAAAGAGAAAAGGGATATCTGATCTCAAAAATTCAGAGTGACCATGGAGGAGAATTTGAAAGCAGAGCTTTTGAAGACTTTTGTAATGAGCAAGGATACACTCACAATTTCTCTGCACCACGCTCACCACAGTAAAATGGAGTTGCGGAAAGAAAGAACAGAACCCTCAAAGACATGGCAAGAACCATGCTACTCGAACATTCACTACAAAACCAATTATGGGCAGAAGGCGTAAGTACTGCATGTCATATCCTCAACCGTTGCCTCATAAGGACGATTCTGAAAAAGACACCTTATGAACTCTAGAAAGTTAAACGTCTAAATATCAGTTATTTTCATTCCTTTGGGAGAAAATGTTATTCATAATAATGGTAAGGACAATCTTGGAAAGTTTGATCCAAGAAGTGACGAAGGTATTTTTCTTGGCTATTCTTTAAATAGCAGATCCTTTAGAGTCTATAATAAATGTACTTTATGTGCAGAAGAATCTGTACAAGTTATATTCGATGAAAATAATCCCTTGGTCGAGAAAGGAATCATTGCAGGTGATGAAGAGCAAACTCAAGAAGCTCAGAACAAAGGAGAATCATAAGAGTCGACTAACACGACTAGCATGATTGAGTCAACTAAAGAAAACATCAACAACACTCTAGATGAACAAGTAGAGTCTACTACAAATACAGTCCGACTAGATGAATGGAGAAGCGAATCCGAATATCCTCAGAAATATATTTTATGGGGGATCCAAATGAAGGAACGAAAACCAGGGCTGCCCTAAAAAGAAAGCAAATATTGCATTGATTTATGAAGTTTAGCCAAAAAAGGTAGAGGAAGCACCGAAGGATTCAAGCTGGGTGCAAGCCATGCAATAGGAATTGGATCAATTCAGCAAGAATCAAGTGTGGAAACTAATACCCAAACCTGATAATATGTATGTGATCGGAACAAAATGGGTATTCAGAAACAAATTAAACGAGGATGGAAAGGTAATAAGAAATAAGGAGAGATTAGTTGCTCAAGTCTATTCACAGCAAGAAGGAGTCGACAATGATGAGACCTTTGCTCCAGTAGCACGCTTGGAATCTATACAAATTCTCTTGGCATACGCATCCTTTAAAAGATTCAGGCTGTTTCAAATGGATGTCAAAAGTGCCTTCTTAAACGGATTCATCGAGGAAGAAGTCTTTGTAAAACAGTCTCCAGGCCTTGAGGACTCAAAATTTCCATACCATGTATTCATGCTTACTAAAGCATTATATGGGTTGAAACAGGCTCCACGTGCCTGGTATGATAGGTTGAGTACTTTTCTTTTTGATCATGGCTTTACCAGAGGTAAAATAGACACTACCTTGTTCATTAAACGATCGACAGAAGGTAATCTCATTATTCAAATTTATGTTGATGATATTATTTTTGGTCGTGCTAACCCTCTTATGTGCAAGGAATTTTCAAATCTTAGGCAAAGTGAGTTTGAAATGAGCATGATGGGTGAACTCATGTTCGTTCTTGGGCTACAAATTCAACAAATCAAAGAAGGAACCTTTATCTGTCAGACTAAACATACAAAGGAGCTGATTCAAAAATTAGGCATGAGCAATGAAAAATCTATTGGCACTCCTATAAGCCCTGATACAAATTTAGACAAAGAGGAACATGGCACTCCAATTGATGAAAACAAATACAGGGGAATGATTGGATCACTACTATATCTGATAGCAAGTCGACCAGATATTATGTTCAGCGTGTGTAAATATGCCAGGTTTCAGTCGGCTCCTAAGGAGTCATATCTGACTGTTTTAAAAAGAATCATTCGATATCTCATTGGAACATTATCTCATGGACTATGGTATCCTTGCTCTAACTCATTTAAATTAGAAGGTTTTTCAGATGCTGATCTCGCAGGTGATAAAAAAGATAGAAAAAGCACAAGTGGCACTTCTCAATTACTAGGAAAGGCTTTAATATCCTGGAACAGTAAAAAACAAGCATCAGTCGCCTTGTCCACTACAGAAGTTGAATATACTGCTATTGAACAATGTTGTGCACAACAGTTGTGGATGTCTCATCAATTGGGTGACTATGAACTTTCATTTAAATCTATACAAATTTTTTATGATAGTTCTAGTGCTATTTGTCCTTCAAAAAATCCTGTGCATCATTCTAGAGCAAAGCATATAGATATTAAACATCATTTTATTAGAGATCATGTTCTTAAGGGTAATATAGAAATATCTTTTGTTGGCACCTCTGCTCAATTAGCTGATATTTTTACTAAGCCTTTGATGGAAGAAAGATTTTATACTCTGAGAAAACCACTTGGTATTATTTGCGTGTCTAAAAACTCTTAGGATCTATGTGCTAAATTTTTGTAAAAAGTGTCATAGTTGTCCTTTCCCACACATTAATTATGCCCCCGATTCTTTCCCTCTCTTTTCACATCAGTTCAGAGTTCGAAGATGGAAAGCCAATCATCACGTCCTCTCAACTGACAAACTTTTCCTTTTCTGCACTCAACCGTCAAAATTCCCTTCTTAAGTTAGAAAACCCTTTTAGACACTCTCATACCCATCTCCTCTCCAAAACCTTGTGCAAACCTCCTCTTCTTCAATGGCGAAACATTCCAAGAACCCCTCTGCATCTGCTAGAACAAGCGCCAGCTCTAAGGAGAAACCCCCTTCCGCGCCTCCTGAGCAAGTAGACCTAGGGTCTGATCACTCTGAAGGCTACACCTCACCTCAAGGTGACTTCTCTGAACATTCTCAACTTCTAAGAGAAAAAGCATTAGGCAAGTGACCCATGGAAAATCTTCCCATCTCCTCCACTCCAGAGAAATCAAAGGTTGATTCTTACCTCACTCGATTCTGATCTAAATTTTTGGGATACCCCAAATAGGGATCTTTTTATTTCTCTCAAGGAGAAGCCCATCGCCAATGGAAGAGTCGTGGATCTTGATGATATGGAAGCTCTCAACTGTAAGGTAAAGGATCTTTTCGTTTATCAGGGGTGGGAAAATTTTCTCTCTGTTTCTCCGCCTATATGAACCCTTAGTTCGTATGTTTTATGCCAATCTCCTCCGTAGAAAACCAGATAGGCTAGAATCTCTAGTACTAGGAAAGCGCATTATTCTTGACTATGCCCGGTTTGACTCTCTTTTTCAATGTCACTGCTCCGGTTTCCCTAGTCTATTTAAAAATGTGTGGCCTGAAAACTTTGAAATTTCTTTTAACCAAGACAAACAATGAATTGTTTGAAGTCCCTGTGAAAACCTCCCAAACTAATTGGGTCCTAGTGATGTAAGTTTTGAAACTTGGGTTCTGGCCTATATCATGGCAACAGCCTTGTTTCCCCGTACTGGTTCCTTCTCTACCTTCTCTCAAATGGATACATTCTTTGTCTAGTGTCTCATCACCAAACTCAAACTCAAGCTTTCCTCCTGGGTCGTAAATTTCATGATAGAGTGTACCGAAGATCCCACTAGTTTACCCTATGGTATAGCAATCACCCATATTCTGGAAGCCCATCAAATCTCATTGTTTGATTATCCATTCATTACTGTCTCCAAATCCTACCATTCTAGATCTTTTGCTAGCATGGGATATGTGAGTATCAAGGGCTCCTAGGTTAAGAAAAGTGATAGCGAAGCAATACAGGCACCTATGGAAGCCAAAACTTCATCAGATGTTCCTCCTCCTACTTTTGACAGTTCTGAGCTGAGTGAGAAACTTAGCTCCATTGACTCCAAACTCTGACATCAAGAATCTTCTTTCAGCTACTCAGTCCACTGTGGGTGACATTCATTCTATTTCAAAGGAAACAAGGTCTGACGTGTCCAAAATCAGAGTTGCTGTTCTCAGGGTCATGGAGAATGCAGTCAAAGCCTTCAAGGAGGTTCACAACAGGCTGGATGGTATGAGCATTGCTGCAAATACAAGCTTTTAACATTTGAAGTAGGCCATCTGCAACACTCTTACCTATTTCTTGTGCCACTAGTGTGGATGTTTTTCAAACTATGTCTCATATTGCAACTTGTTTTGATGGTTTTGTGGGTTGTGCCCCTGGATAATTTTTTTTTGTTTTTTCTGGTGCTGTGGGCTGTTTCATCAGCCACTGGATAATTTCTTTTTGCTGGCTGCTATCTATGCTTCTAATCCCTCTTTGATGATGTCAAAAACAGGGAGAAATATGTTGTTATGTATGTTGTTATGGTGTTATGTGTACAGGTACAAGTCGACTATGTGTGGGACGTGGCCGCACACTTCTTATACATGCATAAGTAGTACTCTTTATGTATACTATACAGGTACATGTCGACTATGTGTGGGATGTGACCGCATACTTCTTGTATATGCATAGGTAGTACTCTATATGTATACTGTACAGGTACAAGTCGACCGCACACATTGAGGGGGAGATTCATGGACAAGTCAAGTCAACTCTATATATTGAGGGGGAGTCAAGTTGACCAGTAAAACACAGGGAAGTCGACTGATGTTTACTCTTACACATAGTATATTATTTTGCCATCATAAAAAAGGGGGAGATTGTTAGATCATATTTTAATGATGCAATTAATATACATATACAGGAACTCAAAGAAGTGAAGAAGAACAGCTGGGATGATGAGCAAGGGAAGAATTCACTCGCAACAATTTACAAGGAAAGAAATAAATCCACACGTGATCAACAAATCAGGATTAGCTTCGTAAATCTGGGAAATCAAATCAGCGGCACCATGATTAACGGAACTGGAATAATCAAGGCGCGAGAAGATCAGTGATTAGTGAAGCTGGAATAATCAAGGTAGAATCACAGAAGAATAAAAGGTGCACGATTATCTAGGGAGAAATCGCGTTTGGAAAATCCATCAATATAAGAAAAATCTCACAAAGCAATCACCTGCCGAAGGAGAGAAAATCAAGTGGAGCTAAAGGCTCATTCTTTCTTCTTGGAAAGAATCAATTCTTTCCAAGGATAAAAAAAAACCTTGGGTTGACAAGCCTCCATCATTCATCACAGTATAAATACCCTTATAAACCCTAGTGTAGACATACTTTGATCAAACCAAAACACCCTCTTTATTCTACTGCAAACAACCATAGTAGCTTACTTAAATCTGCTATATAACAAGTCAGGGGTAGAAAAAAGGTAAATAACTGGTGAGGCATTGTATCAAAAGGAGTGTTAGAGAAATTGAGTGATATACATCACATATGTACTCGAAAGAAACTCATTTACTAGAAGATAACTGCATTGCAACCAAGGGGATTGGATTAGGATTCACATTGAATCCGAGCAAGTATAAAATCTTGGTGTCTTTAATTCCTGCAATTATTTTCCGCATTTCATTTTAAGTTATCATATATGCTTAATTACCATATCCAGTCTACTACTTCAGTTATAACTCAACTAATAAGCGATTAATTTTAAATATTTTACAATTCACCCCCTCTTGTACATTCAATAAAAGCCTTTAATAAGGAAATTCTGAGCTCACGAGTAACTGCCCTCGGGCATGAGTAAACTCGATGACTCGTAGACTATCGCCAAGCTCCATTCACCTAAAAACCTGAGGCCACAAGCCCCTGAGCGGGCAATCTCGGTCTAGCAAGATCAATTCAATCTAAAAACGAAAACTGTAAGACCTTAACAGGCATGAAAAAACTGTAAGACCTTAACAGGTATGGCAGAACTATAAGACCTCAACAGGCATGGCAAAACTGTAAGACCTCAACAAGTATGAAAATTTTGTAACACCTTACTACAGACATAAACTTAATCCCTAAGTTTAGGCTATACGTCGCATTTGTAAGACACCTACAAGGGAATACCTTTGATGTAGACGCCTAAACTATTACACTCGGGATCAAAGGCTACAGCCAAGCGCAAATGACTACGGTCATACGGCTACACTAGCCAAATTAACATGACTCGGGGATGCCTGACCGTCGCTACAAAACTATAGGACATTACTTTGAATCTACTTCGAAAAGAGTCGGTTAAATGAATTACCCTCTAGGCAAAAATATCTTCGACCATGTCAGCTCCAAATCACAAGGCTTCGAGCTACTCAACCTACAAGCTAAACCTTCCGAAGTGCTCAAACATCGCCGCTAATGAGTTGACATCGAGCTTCTTCGCAAACCAACGACAAGTCAGGCAAAATCATTGTAAAAGTCCTTAACGAGAGGAAAACAAATCCTACATGTGCCTACGGGAAAATGAGCTTGAGTTGTAACCCAATTTGAAGACCGAACCCAAAATAGTTAAATACATATACCAAAGAGCAAGGCGTAGGAGCCACTGTCGCAAGCTTCATTAGCCTCAGGGCCATACACATAAAAGATCACTTCGACTCAAAGAGTTAGAGCCGTCGCCGCCAGCTTGCACGAAAGGTCACATCCCCCGAATGCATAAGAGCCCCGAGCTTGTCTAGCGAGCCCCAGGGCCGTATCACATATCTAGATATTCTTGCCAACTCTTAAAACAAGAGCACCCGGTCGAATTCTGGGCAAAGGGGGAGCATAAGAAACAAAGCCACAGAGTTCATTCCATACATATGTTAGTATGAAAATACTATATACAAATAGGAAAATCACATAGGAAAATCAACGGGGTCCTAATCTATTGCCGAGCCTAAATTTTTAAAGGGCTCCCCAAGGGTGGCACCTTGACAATTATGAGTCCCTTGACAGCCCTTTCTCAATGGCATCTTCTTTCATCGGGGATTTACCGTTATTTTTAGCATCGCCTGAGCCGATGTCCGAGGAACCTCAAACAATTTGCTTTTGGGAAACAGCCAGGAACGATACCCAGCTCGAGGTAAATTTAGACATGCTCCCTCAAACTCCCCCCAACACAATCATTTGCCTCAATAGCTTCCTCCCCGTGCGAGGATACAAGCGCCTCGGCTACGACTTTAATTCGTGATAGTGTAGCTACCAGCTCAGAATGAAGATCTCGGTTCTTGTCACTATCCTTCTTTGCATCCTGAAGCTGATGCTCGGTTATGGTTACCTTCCCCTGGAGGGTGTCCCTATGAGAAGTTATTTTCCTTATGAACCGACTGAGCTAAAAAATTTCAGCATCTTTGGCCCAAAACACCTCTTTCAGTGAGGCATTTTCTTAAACTGCACAAATCAGGTCCAAAATGTTAGAAGCAATAGAATCTTCAAAGGATTCAAATAATAGTAAACGAGAGATGAATAACCTGCTCGATAAGGTAGGCTCTCTCATGCTCGCGACGACTCGCCTCCTCCTGGTACTAGGTGAAGGCCTAGCTGTAAAGAGCTTTAGCTTGAAGCCGCAAAAAATGACAAGATAGAAAAACAAAGATCGGAACGGCCTATAACGGTGAACAAGGTTAGCAAAAATTACCCACTCGCAAAGTCTACCCATCTCGCTGAAAATGGATGAAGCATCTATGTCAGGATTTTCCTCAAGAATAATCGGCGGCCCCTCGAGTGCATCTCCGCTTTCGACTAATGCCCCTACATCAGAGGGCCCTTCCCGCGGGGCATCTTGTACCGTAGTAGGTGATAGGGTCACTCCCTGAGGGGATCTGATAACGATCACAGACTTGACATGATCGGTCAAAGCTTACATCCCTACTTTATCCCGTGCCCCAGTGCCGGGCTCCTTCGGACTACCCACCAAGGGTGCCTCAACTCGAGGAGAATTATGGTCACCAACCAACTTAGGGATAGTAATTGATACCCCATCCGTTGCCTCCTCACAACAAAGATAAGCCACAGTGGCATCAGTTTCTGGCTGGGAAGCCTCCACTCCCACGGCCCGATACACTCCTCGGGAGATGGTAGGAAGCTGCTCTACCCCTCACCTTCAAATCGAAGGCTTTCCGCCATCTCCAAGGTTAGAGATGTCGGGTCATCATTGGATCCTTTAGCTCTCTTGAACTCTGATGGCCTAACCAGTACATTCCCCTACATTCTCTTCTTCTCGCCAGGCACTAAGGCATCCCCATCAGTGGGTGACTCCTCCTTAGGCAAAGGGACTTCCTCCAAACCTACACAAATGTAGAAGTCGAACACAAAGAATGAAGAACGCTACTAATAGTGACTTGCATCAAAAGTATGCGTATGCAACGAGTTTCGAAGCTTACCATGATCTTTGGCTTCCCACTGTTGATACCCAATTTTTCCCTATGTATTTTTATACTCAAAATACTTTCAAATTAGCATGTATATGCATGTATAAACATCCACAAAGATTTTGGTATTTTTTCCACATTTTTAAGGATTTTTAAAACCAATTTATGGCTTATTTTGCACTATAAAATCCAATAATTATTCCCAAAACTTGTCATTTTGGTGAATAATTTATTTTATTCTCACATTTATACAAAATATAATTTACATGATTTTTACATGATTTTACAAGTCCGTTTCATATTTTTAAATTAAAACTGCATGAAATTGCAATTTTAACCTATTTCTCGATTTAATAGCATTTTTAATCAAAAATCATTCCTAATATTTTTAAATCAGTACTTATGCATTGTTTATTAACTTAGTAATTTTAATTTGATTTTTTGAACATCATTTACTATTTTATAAAATTAAAATTGGGAAAAATTGGCTATTTAAATTGTAGCCCTTTTTAATTTCAATTCTAGCCCAACTCCAGCCCAATTTAACCCCCAATTACACTACCCAATTTCAAAATTACCCGACCCAGACCCAATTAAATAAACCCGACCCACGCACCCCTTAATCTCGACCGTTGATCATTTAGATCAACGGTCCACGTTAACCCCTTCCTTTTTTAATCCAAGACCCCCCTAACCCTAATCATTTCTCTTCAGTAGCCGCCCTTGTATCCCCTTCATCTCTCAAATGCTCCCAAGCCCCCTGAAACCCTAGCCCTTCTCCGACCCTTTTCCGACCTTGTTTCACTGGAAACCATGGCCTCCCTGGCTTCGTGCAACCTATACTCACCCCCACTCCCGTCTATGACCCCTTTTGTTCAAAGATCGAAGTCCGATCTTGAAGATCCCCGGTTCAGAGGTCCTCCGATTTGAGTTCTATGGCCATTTTCCGGCTCATCTTCGGTAAGCCCTAGGCCTGTGAGTCCATCTCTGACTCTGGGCCAGCCCGTTCCAGGCCTTTCTTATTTTTCTAGGGTTCTCTCTGAAACCCTAAGTTCCGAGGTTCTTCATCTTTGTTTCTCTTTAAGATCTGCTTCAGACCTATGTTATTTTCTAAGATTTCAAAGTGTTTTTCACATTTTTGTCGATTTTGTTTTCGAACTGTTCATCTTTTTAAAACATAGGGTTTCCCCGATTTTCTGTCTTATTTGCTCTACTGTGATTTCTTTTACTTTTACTGTAGTTCCTAAGTATTTCTACTAGGATTTCTATGTATTTTTTCTTACCGTGTTTTTTCTAGGGTTTTCGAGTAGCTTCTTTACTGTTTTCTTTGCTTTCATTATGCTTTTCACGAATGTTTATGTTATTTCTGAGTTCATCTGCGTCTATGCTTTCTTCTTTACATTCGAAATGTGATGAAAACCCTAGATTTTGGGGGTTTTTCGAGTTTTGTGTGTGATTGTCTGCTGCCTGTCTAATTTCAAAACCCTAACTGTCCAAACTCCTTTTGTGCTTCTGATTTCTTGCTAAGCTCTGCGAGAACTTTTAATTCCATTTATGGCTATGTTCTTCTGCTCTTTGATTACATGACTACTCAGTTTAATTTAGCCTCGCATGTTTAAGTTTGTGCATCTCTTTATAGTCAGACTTCCCCTTTCAAAATAACCTTAATTTTGGGGGGTTGATTTCCTATGAATCTATTTTGATTCTTTCTTTGACTGATTTGGACCTATTTTTCTGACTGAATTCAATACTGATTTCGAATTCATAACTCCTTGATTTACTATGTGATCAATTGATTTTACTCTTACCTTATTTACCTAAACCGAGTATTTTAAATTCCCCATGTATTTACCCTGTATTACCCAATGTGTTCCTGATCTTCTTTCCTTAAATAAACTCTGCTCTTTTATTACTCTAGTTCGACTCCTTAATTAAAGGAAGTCCTTTCCCCTGATTGATTCTGATTGGTATTGAATTATATTTTTGCCTTACTTACCACATGTTTTCAAAACTATAAAAACCCCACCCCTTTTACTTCACACACACACGAACAATTACAAGTTCACACTCATTAAACTCTTTCTTCTCTTCTTTGCTCTGCTCTGCTACTTGTTCTGCTGTTTGGGTTTAGCCGGCTGAAAGCCAAGGCTAAGCTATAGGATTCTATCTGCCCTACTTGCTTTACTGTTTGAGTTTGCAACTGGTATGTCCATGATTTAAATACCATCTCCAAACTACGTGTTTATTTACCCTTTTCATATGCCTGTTTATGTTCGACTTTCTTACATTATGCAGTTAAACTTCAGCATGTTACATCCCTACCCCATATTCCTATGTCTTTGATTCTGTTATGCTTGTATTAGTACTTTCCTGTACATCCCTTTCCCCAAGTCCCCATGGCTTAATTCTGTTTGTTGGTACAAATGCTTCCTTATCAATCCCTTTCCCTAACCCCTTTGTGTGTGAGTATTGTTTTAGACTAGGTTGGCACTCTATTGCCATCCCTAGTTTAGAACCAGGTTGCCCTAAACCCATACTCTAATCAGTCCCATTCCCTTAACCCCTGTTTTGTGTTGAGCTTGACCCAAGTCTGCTGGTGTCCTAATCACCATTCAGGCCTAAGTCTGACTTTCTCAAGTCTACTCTTATTTGTTCAATCCATGTAAAGGGTCGGGGTGTGCCAGTCCCACTCATGACTGAGTATGACCATCCTTTGCTTTGGTCTTCCCCTAATCCCCTCACTTTACACTTATTCTTAGTTCTTTCAGTCATACCCCCTATGGTAAGCCATGCTTAGGGACCCTGGAGCTCCCTCTGAACTTGGATGCCTAAGTGCAAGTAATTCCACACATTGCACTACTCAATTCAATCTCTAGAGTGTAAGCATTGCCTGGGCTTCCTGAAAGCCCTTGGAACTTTGAAACATTCTAAGAGAAGGCCTTGGAACCCGAAATCCGGAATTGGTGAAACACATGTTATTGGATCTCAAGATTGAATTAGGCTGCTCGGTTCTAGCTGTAGGGTATGATGTATTCTCTGTTATTTACTTTATTTTCGGTAATAATCTTGTAAAAAGAAGCTTGGGGAACTATTAGTAAAGGGTGTGGGAGGGGTTTACTTTATT
>MDKF010249244.1:0-11147 GCA_026770625.1 Nicotiana glauca | reverse complement strand
CTCCCAAGTGGCGACTCTGAATCTTTTAATAATAATCTCGTTTCGATTGTCCTTTAATTGAAAAAACTCCCTCGCTCCCCCGCGGCGCGTAAAAAGGAGGTGTGACAATGTGGAGCCGTTATCCACATCTATTTCCTGACTCAGGTACTTTTTTCTTTTGTCCGTTCCAGGACGAACGGTTGTTTTAGAGGTGGAGGATGTGACGACCCTAAGGGCCATCACCTGTTTCCTCACTCGTTCCGTGCTTCCGAGGCCTTGAAAACCTTATTTTTACTTACCTCGATTTTTGTGCGCAGTCCAGGCTTGTAGCCGGAAAACTTTTATGTTGAAATATGTGAATTCTGTGAAAAATTTGAAGAATTTTGATATTAATATGATTACAATTGACTTTGGTCAACATTTTTGATAAACGGACCCACACCCGAGAGTGGACGGTCCCGGAAGGTCCGTAGAAAAATATGGGACTCGGACATGTGCCCAGAGTCGAAATTTGAGTTCTAGAACCCGAGTAAAAGAATTTTTCTGTTAAATTATTTTTCTGAAATTGTTAAGGAAAATGGAAATGAAATTTGATCAAAAAGTAATGGTATCGGGCTCCTATTTTGGTTCCAACACCCGGTACAGGTCATATTTGTGGTTTAAGCGCTTCCTGTAAAGTTTGGTTGAAAACGGACGTCGTTTGACGTGTTTCGGCCTTAAATTAGAAAATTTGGAAGTTTATGAAAATTGGAAAGATTTCTTGGATTTAAGGCTCAATTCATTGATTTTGATGTCATTTTGGAGATTTGATCGCTCGATCAAGTTCGTATGATGTTTTTGAGTCAGTGTGGATATTTGGTTTGGAGCCCCGACGGCTCGGGTGAGTTTCGGATAGGTATCGGGGTGGTTTTGGTCTTAGGAAAACTGCAGAAAATCTGCAACAGGTGCCCAGTGATTTTACTCATCGCGTTCGCGCTAGGACTCACGCGTTCGCGAAGCTTCAGCCTCGTCCTTCATCGCGTTCACATCTTATTCTCGCGTTCGCGTAGAGTAGTTGACTCAGAAGACTTAGCATTCATTTTACTCAACGCGTTCGCACTTGTCTTCACGCGTTCGCGTAGTTCAGCCTCCCCCTTCACCGAGTTCGCGATGCCCTTATCGCGTTCGCGTATAACAGAACCTGGACCCCCAGCATTTCCTTCTATGCGTTCGCGTTCCCCTTCACGCGTTCGCGATGTATTGCCCAATTTACCCTTCGCGAACACAACCCTCTCCCGCGAACGCGAAGGGAAATTTTGCCCAGCGAATTTTTAAGTTAAAAACAGAACAGTAGCTCGGGATTTTTATAAAAATACCGAACCCCCTTCTTCCCCAAGCACTTATGCGTCCATTGAAGCTCCCTTTCATCAAACCTTCTTGGGTAATCATTGTTCCACTTTTTTTCTTCAATATCCTTCGTTAATTACTGAAATCCTAGCCCTAAATCATGAAATCAAAGTAGAAATTATGGGTTTTGGGTAGAGTTAGGGTTTTGAGAATTTTGGGTGATTCAACCTCAATTTGGGGTCAAATATTAAAATAAATTATATATTTGGACTCGTGGGGTTATGGGTGATTGGGTTTTGGTCTGAGCCTCGAATTTGGACCATGTGGGCCCGGTGTCTAATTTTGGAATTTTTGGAATAATGCTAGAAAATTTATATTTAAGCTATGGGACGTTGCCATTGAGTCTTTATTGATATTATTAAATTGATTGTGCCTAGATATCACTGTATTGGAGGTGGAACCTCGAGGTAAAGCAATAGTTGAGGATTAAGTGGATTTCAAGGCTTGAGATAAGTGTTTAGTTTAACCCTAGTTTGAGGGAATAGGAGTTGAGTCTTGTTGCTAATTGCTATGTGATCGAGTACGATGCATAGGCATGGTGACGAGTATCTATACATTGGTGTCTAACATGACCGTGAGTCTTTATAATGTGATTACCATGACTTGGTTGTGAACTCCGTGTTTATTGGAGAAATTCTATATGTTGTGAATAACATGTGAACGGTAAAATAATTATTTGATTCCTGGGAGCATTGGCTCGAATTGTGATACGAATATTGAAAGTATATGAAATGACTGGATGATTTGGAGCGTTGGCTCAAAATGGTAGAGATAATTATAAGATAAGAAAAGTAAGAAAAAGAAAGCGTTGTTGATTATTCCCTTTCCGGGACGTTTGGTTGAACTTGTTGGATTCCTTTCCCTTGCCGGGATTTTTGTCAAATGTTTGCTTATTGTTATGTCCCTTAATTGTGACTGTTGTTTGGGGAACCAGACTGTTAAATGATATTGAGGAGCGGGTTGCGCGCCGCATCAATGATATTGAGGATCGGGTTGCACGCCGCAACAATGATATATGAGGGTTGGGTTGCGCGCCGTAACAGTGATACCTGATAAATGGTATGGTTCGGGTTGCACGCCGCAACAGTGATATTTGTGGAGCGGGTTGCACGCCGCAATAGTGATATTTGTGGAGCGGGTTGCACGCCGCAACAGTGATATTTGTGGAGCGGGTTGCACGCCACAAAAGTGATATTTGTGGAATGGGTTGCACGCCGTAACAGTGATATTTGTGGAGTGGGTTGCATGCCGCAACAGTTATTGATGCCATGTGTTTGTATTGAGTATTGATTCCTTGTTCATTGTGAGCCTAAGTTGTTCTAGTTTGTTACTTGGGATTATTGTTGATATTGTATCTCCCATTAGCATGTTTCCCCTCCCATGTTGTTAATTGCCTTGTATTCGATGTTCTGTTGTATATTTATAACTGCACAGGTTTATGTGGTGTCCAGTCTAGCCTCGTCACTACTTCGCCGGGGTTAGGCTAGACACTTACTAGCACATGGGTCGGTTGTGCTGATGCTATACTTTTGTACATTTTTGCACTGGTTCGGGTTTTGAGGAGCAGCAGCAGTAGTAGTACGGGAGCAGGATTTCATTATCACGAGACTGAGGTAGCCTTGCAGGTGTCCACAGGCCCGGTGTCTCTTCTTTATGCTTTTCTTATTTGACTATTGCCTCATTGTTTCGAGACAGACAACTGTTATATTTCTTTCAGACCTTTGTATTTTGTTTAATCTTAGAAGTTCGTGAGTAATGTGACACCAAATCATGGGTAGAGGATATATTTAACTGTTTCACATTTTGATTCGTATTTATCAGACAGACTTCTGCTATTGTTATCATTAGAATTAATGTTTTATATTGATGCTATAGACTCTTAAGATAATTATTTAATGATGAAAAGGCAAATAAGTTTTGTTGCCTAGCTACTATGAGTAGGCGCCATCACGATCCCGATGGTGGAAAATCCGGGTCGTAACACTTCCATTATTGGCTGTCGCACTTCATGTTGATAGTCAGCCTCAGGTTCTGAATCTATCGCATATGCAAGAGATTGGTTGAATGCTGCAAATTCTGAAGATTGTATTTTTTCGATGATGAAATGGCAATTCTTGTTGGTCGAATCAGTTGTAAGTAAATGTGTACACATACTGAGTTCTTCATCTGAAGTTACAAGCATTCCTTTGCTTGTATTTAGTTTGATATCAAACCATACTTTTAGTACATATCTTGTTGAATCAATATTTGCACCTTCACTAATTTTTTTCAGGAAACTATTGAATGATATGTGCTTATTAAGTAGAACAAGTTTTGTATCATGATACAAGTATTTGAAATCAGGAGTCCAACTCCCGTTGAAATTTATAACAAAGCAAATCAGATTCATCATGTAGACTTTTTGGTTAAAAGTCATAAAAAAGGTATCAAATGTAGGACAAAAACTTCAGCTCATCACTAAATACACCAAATAAACAAAAGCTTTATGACAAATACTATCGAGTTCAGGACAAAAACTTCAGCTTATCAAGTGCTGAAGTTTTTAGAAATGAACTAAATAACTTCAGTACATTGAGCTGAAGTTATTTGAAAAAGCTTTAGGACAAAAACTATCGAGTCCTGGAGAAAAACTTCAGCTTATCAAGTGCTGAAGGTTTTAGAAATGAACTATATAACTTCAGCACATTGAGCTGAAGTTATTTGAAAAAGCTTTAGGATAAAAACTAGCGAGTTCAGGAGAAAAACTTCAGCTTATGATGTGCTGAAGTTTTTAGAAATGAACTAAATAACTTCAGCACATTGAGCTGAAGTTATTTGAAAAAGCTTTAGGACAAAAACTATCGAGTCCTGGAGAAAAACTTCAGCTTATCAATTGCTGAAGGTTTTAGAAATGAACTATATAACTTCAGCACATTGAGCTGAAGTTATTTGAAAAAGCTTTAGGGTAAAAACTAGCGAGTTCAGGAGAAAAACTTCAGCTTACGATGTGCTGAAGTTTTTAGAAATGAACTAAATAACTTCAGCACATTGAGCTGAAGTTATTTGAAAAAGCTTTAGGACAAAAACTATCGAGTACAGGAGAAAAACTTCAGCTTATCATGTGCTGAAGTGTTTAAAAATAAACTAAATAACTTCAGCACATTGAGCTGCAGTTTTAGAAAATGAATTCAACAAACTTGAGCGCCTTTTAGCATTAATTGAATAGTACACAGGAGTGAACACAATAAAGACAATTAAAGTAGTAATTATATTCTGTTGAGGGTATATGTTAGTGTAATAATCACATTCCTATCACATTCATACACGCTTTTCTTTAGACAACGTTTAAAATTCCTCTTTGCCTTTTCATATACCATGCAGAAGTTATTTTTCCCTATAAAAGCACGCTATACTTTGAGAGTTTATTCACTCAAACACATATATTTTAGTAGACATAAAATACAAAAAGGAGAAAAATGAATATTGTCATCAGGCAAATAGTGGAAGAAATCAAGCAAGACATTATAGAGGCCTTTGAGGTGAAACTGGATGAGCTCATAGAGAAGTACGACAGGGAGCTCGAAGAAATAAACAACAAGCTTGATACACTTGTGATGTATGCAAGATTTGATAATCTTGCTGATGAAGATGTTCGTCCATCTGGTAGTGACGACGACGACGGCGACGACGATGATAATATGGACAATTAGTTTTTCTTTTTGCTATTTTTGTTATTTATGTTAATTTATCCTTTTCATGTTCAATGAAATATTCAGTTTTTGTTATAAGTTTCTTGTGCGTTTTTTTAATATTAATTCTATTCAAAATCGAAAAATAGCAGAGGAAATGATTAACTTCAACTCTTCTTGCTTAAGTATTTAAAGATTAACTGAAAAACATCAGCTCTTCCTGCTGAAGTTTTAAAATATTAACTAAAAAATTTCAGCACCTATGCTGAAGTTTTTTGTGCAATATGTAATTTTAATTTATGTTTTTCCGATTAACTAATGTAGGAGAAAAACTTCATCAGCTCATATTGCTGAAGTTTTTACAGATTACGTGAAAATCTTCAGCAACTAATGCTTAAGTTTTTTTGCAATATGAAATTTTAATTTATGTTTAATATTTAACCAGTGTAGGAGGAAAACTTCAGCTCATTTTGCTGAATTTTTTAAATATGAACTAAATAACTTTAGCTTGTTTAGCAAATAAACAATAATAACACTCATATAATTCATTTTAATGAAGATTTTATATATGAACTACAAAACTTCAGCTTGTTTAGCAAATAAACCAATAATTTCCGCATATTTGTCAGATTAGAATGTTAGAAGTGAATGTCAAATAGATTTAGAATGCAAATTCAGCATATCAGTGAAGTTTGTCAAACAAATTTTGAATACTTACGATGTATTTTGTAATTTTGAATTTGAATCTGGCTCAAATCTAGTTTGCGATAGGCGATCTCAGGAGAGACGGAGTGATGGAGGAGATACGGCTCTGGATTTGAATCTGGGTATGGTTGATGCATCTATTATATGTTTTGAAAGGGGTATAATGGTCATATTAATACGGATTTTTTGTTAGTTGGTTACGAAATCAATAATTTTTAAAAATAAGATATAGGTTAAAAGGTGACATAAAAATAGGATACGACTGCAAATAGCTAGCCACTAATTGCAAGGATGACTAAAAGAAATCCACAAAATAGGTGCATTTATATACATTAACAACGTAAAAATATATTATTTACACGTTACTGTTTTAACCTATTTTAGCAAGCTAACAGCCTTACTATACAAGTTTCTCTCTCAATATTTATATGTTGCATTTTCCTTTTTTAGCCTGTCCCGGAGAAGAATGGTACATTTTTATATTTACAAATAATTAGCTTTAAACTTTTTATTTAACCTTAATAAGATTATTTTTTGTACCGCACAAACTTTATAACTTATTTTAAACAATAAATTTCAAGTATTTTTTTTTTAAATTTCATGCTCGGTCAAAATACATAAAATAGGATAAAGAGAGTACTAGTTATTTTCCAAATGATCACAATGTAAGTGTTAATTAATGATTAATGCACATGAAAATATCCGTCAAACGCCCTAATGAAGGCTGGATTTGTTCCATACAGTGGCTTTGGCCTTGTCAAAGTCATGCTCAACTCCTCATTCAATAGACTCATCCCATCCAATAAGCAACGGCACCAAATGATAAATTAGTCGCACAATATATTTATGAATTTACTGTTTACTTTTTATATATATATATATATAGATTATACAATAACTATATATGGTTATAACATATTATACACTGAATTTATTGTTTGTTTAAGCGGTTAGATAGACAATTATTTAGGTTAATTCTTCTGTCATATTTTTAAATTGAACTAATATAATTTTATCAAGTTAATGATATATGATGGGAGTAGTGAGATAATCTTCCAAATCAAAAGCAAAAGGCCAAATCTCTTAGAAACCCTACAAAACTTGTTTGGTTTCATCACCATATATCCATTAAATTATACTATTGATTATACTTGTGCGTTTTGTAGCCATATTTGCCGTCTGCTGCCTAAAGGGGCTTGTGTTCGACCCTTATGATTTGGATTTTGTGTTGTCTTGCCTTCTCTTTAGACCTTTAAATATTTTACCAATTCCTTCTTAGAAATCATTCACTGAATTACTTCTTAGTGTATTCTTTCTCTTGCTCATTTATCAAGATATTCAAGCCTAGTGATAACGAGTGAAGTAAAGTACGTAGAAGAGCTACAAAATAAGGTAAAGCCAAGTGTCCCTTTATTTCGTGACTATTTGGTCCATATTATTCGTCATTTCGAAAAATTAAATTTGTTCTAAAATAATTGACGTTTTAAGGAAACAAAAAAATATTTATTATTGTTTTTCTCAAACTCACTCTTACTACTCAAATTAGTGAAGTGTTAATTACATGAGATGTTTAAGACAGATATATGGTAGTTTAGACTTTAGACAAGTATTCTTATGAATATAATAACTACTCCCTCCGTTTCAATTTATGTGAACCTATTTCCTTTTTAGTCCGTGCCAAAAAGAATGACCCCTTTCCTTATTTGGAAACAATTTACCTTTATGCAATGATTTATAGCCACACAAAATAAAGGTGCCTCATTTTACACCACAAGATCAAAAGTCTTCTCTCTTTTCTTAAATTCCGTATCCAGTCAAATGGGTTCACATAAATTGAAACGGAGGGAGTATTAGCTATCGATCTAAAGACAGATAATATGGAGCAGACACAACATTGCTAATTCTCTTTCTCTTTTTTAATAGTAACACTTGCTAAACTTACATCTTTTTGGTCTGACTTTGCAGAATAAATACAGTAATATTGGTGATGAGCAGCTCATGAGCATATATATCCAATCCAAGAAATGAATTAGTTCTGCCTGGCTCCCTGGATGCCAACTAAGAACAGCATTGTCAAAATGTTTGACACTATTCCTAGTTGGCCCCAAGGAGACAGGCAGACCCATCAAACCAAATTGGACTTGGTAATGATGGGGAGAAGATTGCACTTCTCCTTTCATGCTCATAATCTCCTTTCATTACTACACCAAAAAATAGGTTTGTTCAAGTCTCCTTTTTCTTTTGTATTAAATAATGGCTTTGCTATTGCTATTTTATTGTAATTATTATTAGGATTTAACTTATCTATATTGACCTTACAAAATACATACACTGTCAATTCATTTTGAAATTAATTGATTTTCTATGTTACCAGATCAATATCAACACAGTTTCAAGTTGTTTTAGGTTGTCCATAAAAAATTTCAATGTCAAACACTGACTTCGAAAAAAACTAAATTTATGGCCAAACAGGCCCTTTAGAAACAAATTATGTCGTAAAAATAGCACGGTATAACCAGTTTTCGGACTGGTCATTCAAAAATAGCCAGCGTTTACCAAGTCAATGAAAAATAGCCACTATTTTGCTGCAATAGAGACCGGTTCAGCATAATATACTGGAGTTCGGTGCACCTGTGTATGAACTCCAGCATATTATGCTGGACCGATATACTTTGCTGACCCCAGTATAATATAACTGGAGCACCGGTGCTCCAAACTCTAGTATATTATACTGCACCAGTATACTTGCTGGAACTCCAGTATAATATGCTGGAGTTCTAGTGTATTTATGCTAGAGTTCCAACATACTTATCCTGGAACTCAAGTATAATATGCTGAAATTCAAGTATACTTATGCTGGAACTCCAACATAATATACTGGGGTATTTTTCGGGTTTTGAACAGTGTTTTCGCTCAAATTTATCTTTACATAAAAAATGGCTAAATTTTGATCACTTTTGAAATTGAGCTATTTTTGAACGACCAGTTGTAAATCTGGTTATTCTTTAATTTCTCCCAATTATGTCCTATAGAGGCAGCCTCGAGAGGATACAATTTCAACTGCAGTTTCACAAGTTCGAATTAAGTATCTCCCGAATTAAGTATCTCCCTTCTCCTATTATATCTAATATTTTTCTAAGAACATATACAACCACACTAGACCGACACTGCTTAAAAAAATGTAAACTAAACATTGATTTAAGATTTAAAAAAAAGTAAAGGTTGTTTACAACCTAGCTCATAGCCTCAACCCCAAATCTATATAGCACTAATTGATTTTCAACAACAAGCAGACACTGCTTACATAAAATCATGTATACGCTGTTGATTCACAAAATGGAGCAGCCACCTTGATATGAATCTCTAATCTCATAAACTGGAAATTGAGGTACAACGTAATAAGGGTAATTATAGGATGGCCACTGCATCATGGCAACTTCCACTTTTTTGTCACCATCTTTCTTGTCAACAGGGCCAACACTCAACAACTCTGCTTGCTTCCTCAATTTCTTCCTAAGCAATTTGGTTAGTTTCGCTGCATCAATATGCTCTCCCTCCACTTCTAACTCATTCTTTTCTCCCCCCTTTATTGCTGCTGATTCCACACCTACAGCACATAGAAATTAAACATAGCCGCCGGCTGTATAATATAACTATAATTCATGTATAATATGTGTAAAATCATGTATAATCATTATATAATTTATGTATATCGTCTAAAAAGTAAATAATGAGTCCAGCCTGCTATTTATGTAAAGATCCCAAAAATCGATATATGAGTTCAAAATATCATTGACGGATCCAATAAAGAGTTCATGGATTCGGAGAAACCTAGTTTTTTATGGTCAAATATTATAAAAATAAAAAATGGTACGTTATCCAGTCCACTTTAGTAGATTTTTTGAATGTTTTCACACGTATTAAGGAATTACCTTTTAGCATTTATTAACAAGATGACCATATTAACCTTATTATTATTTTGATCGTTGAAAAATATAACAAATACTCTTAGGCTCTTTATTCCAATGGCAACTTTGGAAAAAAGAAGTTAATTCCTTCTTGATATATGAGAAAATCAATTGTTATAGATAACAAGAAAAATGTCAAAAAATCAATTACAGTGGACCGAGAAAATATATGTAAATTTAGATATACATTTCAGAAACGTTAAACGTCCGGAAAGCTGAAATGGGACTTGCACCTCGCTGAGAAACGGCAATTTTGAAGGCCTTGGACCGTGATTTCTGATCATTTCCATTGATGGATAACCTAATAACAACCTTTTGCAGTCCAATTTTTAATAGCATATATACATTAGTATATGAAATAATTCAAAGTTAGCTTAACAATGAGCACAATGAAAGAAGTATTGCCACTCTGCCATGTACTTTTGTTCAGTTACTAATTCGAATGATTAAAAGAAATATAGACATACATACCTTCATTCTCTGTGTTTAGAAGGGAAAATTGCTTTAAGATTAAATATGAAATCGTAAAGAGGGGTTGTAATTTTTGAAATTCTTGGGAAGTTGTATTGAGGAGAAAATTATATTTTCTTGGTATTTATAGTTGGGACTTGCCCCTATCTTTTTTGTTTCCCACCCAGTGTCCGGTACCCGCACTGGAGCTCGACTATATCTGAATTCGCGCCGCGTAGGTCCCATTCGGGGGAAAGCGCTCTTTACCAAGGATTTTTCCATACTCATGGCTCGAACCTGAGACCTCTGATTAAAGGAGGAGCAGTCTCATCCACTATGCCACATCCTTTGTGGTGACTTGCTCTATCTAGCAAGTCGTAAATAGCACGTTTTGAAGAATAGGACAATGAAGTGATTAACATTATTAATCGTTATGAAGTAGGGAGCACCTAGCTTACATGTTATAGGTGCACGTAACTTAATAGTAGTTTTTTCTCGGACCTTATATATGTATTACAAAGTCAATTAAATATTTATAAATATTTTAAATATATTTGATAATGGTATATTAATGTAAGATTGTTGTTAGAATTCATCAACTTTATGTTCTGAATCCGTTTTTGTCATGAAGATGATATAAATAATTTAGAAGTCAATAAGTTTACCTTCATGAAATCAACAGTGAAAGAAGAGTCGTTGCATAATATGTTAACGTGAGAAAGGAGATGGAAAACCAGAACGTCTTCAACGGACCAATAAAGTGTAATTCATTTAATTAATTTCTTCCTACTTTCAGAGAATTACTAGGATTTGTTTTCAAATTTTATGATATAGAGAGGCCTATTAGTGATGTCAAAATGTTTAACCAAAAAATGATAATTCGGTCAAAACTTAGAATTTAAGACTGAAAATCGGGTTACTGATAATCAAGAGACCAAAAAAGAAATATAATAGGCTTTTGTTAAGCAGAAATAAAGAGATTTGTATTTCA
>MU761086.1:6962-33809 GCA_026770625.1 Nicotiana glauca | reverse complement strand
TATTGAAAATTATCAGAATCTAATTATTTAATCCTAAGAAAAATTTAAACCCTAAAACATGCAGAAACACCTATGCAAAGAAACAAATAACAGAAGAAAGAAAAAAAAACGAAAAAGGGAAGAAAAACTTAGCTTTATTTTCAGATTTTGTACTTTTCTTTTTCTTTTTCTTTTTTTTTAGCTGAAAGATCTTCAGGGGCCTTGGATATCATCTTCTTGGATTTTGGTCGCCGGCAGACCCTTGGATCTTGATTCGTATTTTTTTCAGTGGCTTTTGGGATTTGATTGTTTCAGAAATAGGCTAAGGACGTCAAGAGGAAGCCTTGGTATGATTTTGGCATGATTTGAGTGAAGTAGTGTTCGCTGGAATTAGGGTTCCGGCGACACTAATCGGGATATTCGAGGCGATCGGGACTGATTTGAGGGAAAATAATTAGAGGTGTGGGATAATGAGGCTATGGCGGTTCTGGGGTGTTAATGGTGGGTTGATTGGCTTAAGTGCCGTCTCCCGCCGGTAGGGTTCCAGCGGGGACTTGGAGAGAATTTGGGGCGGCTAGGGTTAAACAGGAAAGAGACGAGGAAAAAATGATTAAGGGGGTTATAATATTTGATATATTAAAAGGCCTTTGATGAACTATGGCCGTTGGATTAGATAAATCAACGACTCAGATCCTTTGAAACTTAAAACGACGACGTTTGCCTTTAATGAAGATTCAACCTCGTCCGTTGGATTAACCAAATGAATGGCCAAGATTGACGTTACAATACGTTGTCGTTTCATTTATTAATGGTCTGTGTTACGTGACCGTTAGATCAATTGTTTCAACGGTCCAGATCATATGCAATTAAATGGGGTCATTTTGGACTTCCTGGGCAGACCGGGTAAATTTCGTTTTTGGGCCTGGGCATTTTCATCTGTTTTGGGCTAGTAATTAGTCCAATTAGCCCAAATATTTTTATTTTGTATTTTTTGTATTTTCTTTTCTTTTGTATTTTTGTATTTATTTTCTGATTTTACTAAATTGTTAAACTAATTAAATTCTAGAATTTATTTAATATCTATTTTATACTAATTTTCAATTAAAACACTAAAATGCTATTTTTTGATTTTTCTTTAATTTGTTTCAAAAAATAAATTAATACTAAAATTGTAAAATTAAAAATCCTAATGCATATGCATATTTTTGTATTTTTAATATGAATTATTATGCAACTAATTAACACAAAATGCCACAAATATCAACAAAAATTAAAAAATTATTTTGTTTGAATTTTTAGGAATAATTTGCTTAGGGCAAAAATCACGTGCTCACAATAGCCATTGTTCATGCGTTGAAGATTTGGAGGCATTACTTATATGGTGTGACGTGTGAGATGCACACTGATCACAATAGTCTGCAATACTTGTTCAAGCAGAAAGAGTTGAACTTGAGGCAGTGGAGATGGTTAGAGCTATTAAAGGATTATGATGTTACTATTTTGTACCACCTGGGGAGAGCCAATGTGGTGACGGATGCATTGAGTAGGAAGTTAGCCAGCATGGGTAGTCTTGCTTATGTTCCGGTCAGCCAGAAACCGCTTGCTTTGGATATTCAGGCCTTAGCCAATCGATTTGTGAGATTGGATATTTCTGAGCCTAGAAGGGTGTTAGCTTGCACGGTTGCTCGTTCATCGTTGATGGAGCGTATTCGGGAGCGGTAGTTTGATGAACCCTGTTTGTGTGTCCTGAGAGACACCGTGCAGCGTGGAGGTGCCACGAAGGTGACTTTGGATGCGGATGGTGTTTTGAGGTTGCAGGGGCGAGTATGTGTTCCCAATCTCGATGGTGTTCGAGATTTGATCTTAGCGGAGGCCCATAGTTCTCGGTATTATATTCACCCGGGCGCCGCGAAGATGTATTAGGACTTGCGGCAGCATTATTGGTGGCGTAGGATGAAGAAGGACATTGTTGCATATGTGGCTCGATGTTTGAATTGTCAGCAGGTCAAGTATGAGCATCAGAGGCCTGGTGGTATGTTTCAGAGGATTGAGCTTTCCGAGTAGAAGTGGGTGCGGATTACCATGGACTTCGTTACTGAACTTCCGGTGACCCGGAAGAAGTTTGATGCTATGTGGGTCATTGTTGATAGGCTGACCAAGTCAGCACATTTCATTCCTATTGCCACCACCTATTCATCAGAGAGACTTGCTGAGATCTACATCCGAGAGATTGTTCGCCTTCATGGTATGCCGACATCCATCATTTCGGATCGGGGTACGCAGTTTACCTCGCGCTTTTGGAGGGCAGTTCAGCAGGTGTTAGGTACCCAAGTTCAGTTGAGTACAACATTCCATCCTCAGACAGATGGTCAGTCCGAGAGGACTATTCAGATATTGGAAGATATACTCCGAGCCTGTGTTACTGATTTTAGAGGCTCTTGGGACCAGTTTCTACCTTTAGCAGAGTTCGCCTACAACAACAGCTACCAATCCAGCATTCAGATGGCTCCTTATGAGGCGTTGTATGGTAGGCGATGTCGGTCTCCAATTGGATGGTTTGAGCCGGGAGAGGCTCGGTTGTTGGGTACAGATTTAGTCCAGGAGGCCTTGGACAAGGTCAAGATCATTCAGGACAGGCTTCGTTCAGCTTAGTCGCGACAAAAGAGTTATGCAAATTGCAAGGTTTGAGATGTAGCTTTCATGGTTGGTGAGCGAGTATTGCTCCGTGTATCGCCTATGAAGGGCGTGATGAGATTTGGGAAGAAGGGCAAGCTTAGCCCTAGGTTCATTGGCCCATTTGAGATTCTTGATCGCATGGGAGAGGTGGCTTATAGGCTTGCCTTGGCACCTAGCTTATCAGCCGTGCATCCAGTGTTTCATGTGTCTATGCTCCGGAGGTATCACGGAGATCCTACCCACGTGTTAGATTTCAGCACTGTCCAGTTGGACAGGGATCTGTCCTATGAGGAGGAGCCGTTAGCTATTCTAGACCGGCAGGTTCTACAATTGAGGTCGAAGAGTTTTCCTTCAGTGCGTGTTCAGTGGAGAGGTCAGCCTCCTGAGGAAACGACCCGGGAGTCCGATTCTGATATGCGAATTTGTTACCCTCATCTATTTCCTGACTCAGGTACTTCTTTCTTTTGTCCGTTCGAGGACGAACGGTTGTTTTAGAGGTGAAGAATGTGACGACCCAAAGGGGTCATCACCCTATTTCTCCCTTTTTCTGTGCTTCCGAGGCCTTAAAAACCTCACTTTTGGTTGCCTCAATTTGCGTGGGCAGTCCGGGCGCGAAGCCGTAAAGTTTTTATGTTAAAATATGTGAATTCTGTGAAAAATTTGAAGAATTATGATATAGTTGACTTTGGTCAATATTTTGGATAAATGGACTTGGACCCATGATGTGATGGTCCCGGGAGGTCCGTAGAAAAATATGGAACTCGGGCATGTGCCCGGAGTCGAAATCCGAGGTCTAGAACCCCGGTAAAAAAATTTTTCTGTTAAATTATTTTATGAAATTATTAAGAAAAAATAAAAATGAAAATGAGCTAGAAAATATAGGTATCGTGCTCGTATTTGGGTTCCGACGCCCGCTACAGGTCTTAAATATGCGTTAAGCGCTTTATGTGAAATTTGGTCGAAATCGGACGTCGTTTGACATGTTTCGGACCTAAATAGCGAAAGTTGAAAGTTATGAACTTTGAAATGAAAATGTTGAGTTTTGGGGTTTGATTCTTTGATTTTGATGTTATTTTGGCGATTTGATCGCTCGAGCAAGTTCGTAGGATGATATTGAGTTAGTATGTGTGTTTGGTTGGGAGCCCCGAGGGCTCGGGAGTGATTTCGGGGGTGGTTCGGAGAAGTTTTACACTTGAAAACTCATCAGATTTTTCTGCAATACTGCACAGTGATTTTGTTCTTCGCAAACGCGGCCCCAGGCTCGCGTTCGCAGTGCCTTGGCATTTCCTTGCTTCGCTTTCACGAACCCTTCCTCGCGTTCGTATAGAGTTGTACCTCTCTTCATTGCGTTTGCAGATATCGCCACGCGTTCGTGTAGCATTATGTCCCCTCTTCAACGCGTTCGCGTGCCTGCCCTCGCGAACGCGTAGACCAAACCTGGACCCCCCCCAAACTTCTTCAACGCGTTCGCATAGTCCCTCCACATTCGCGTAGTGTACCCGGCTAGCCTTCATCGAGAACACGACCAATGTGTCGCGAACGCATAGGCCATTTTTGCTCAGTGCTTTTAAATGCCCAAAACAGTGTCATTACGGGTTTCTCTCAAATTTCTCACACGAGCTCTTCCATAAAACTCTCCATAGACGATTCTCAACCATTTCTTCTACATAATCTCTTGGGTAAGTATTCTTAACTCCTTTTCCTCTTAATTTCTTCCATTAATCTTTAACTTCCTAGCCCTAAAGCATGAATTCAAGGTAGAAAATGGGGGATTTGGGTAGAACTAGGGCTTTTGGGATTTTGGGCAATTTAACCTCAATTTGGGGTCGAATCTTAAAACAAATTATATATTTGAACTTGTGGGGTTATGGGTGATTTGAATTTGGTCCGAGCCTCGAGTTTGGACCATGTGGGCCCGGTGTCGGATTTTGGTATTTTTGGAAGAATGATAGGAAACTCATTTCTAAGCTATGGAATTGTGTCCTTGAGCTATTGTTGATAATATTGAATCTAATTATGGCTAGATATTGTTGTTCCGGAGTTGGATTCTAGAGGAAAGGCGGTGTTAGAGGCTTGATTGCTATTTTCGGATCGAGGTAAGTGTTTGATCTAACTTTGGCTCGAGGGAATAGGATTAGAAGATTATTTGCTATGTGCTATGTAGAGTCGGTGTATAGGTATGGTGACGGTTATCTATGCGCCTGAGTCTAGCATGACCGTCGGTCTTAAATTGCTTCAAATCCAATAATGTGGTATGACTTGTTGCTTAAATTGATTGAGTTCTCCGATATGATCGATTGAGGACAAATAGAAAACTTGTATAGATATTGAAGCATTGGATCGACTTAAAGTCGTTGGTAGCTAAGTATTATAAGTGGGAGTCCTGTGATTATCTCCCATGCCGGGATTTTGGTATAAATTGAACACTCTCTTGCCGTAATTTTGGTATAAATTGAACACTCCCTTGCCGGGATATTTGAGTTGTTAGATATATTCCCTCGTTGGGACTTTTGTATTTTTTTTTATGTTACTCCCCTCGCACCTGAGTTGCAAATGATGTTGGGTGAGTTTTGTTGGTAAATATTAAGGATCGGGTTGCATGCCGCAACATTACTAAATATTGAGGATCGGGTTGCACGCCACAAATGATTAATTGTCAAGGATCAGGTTGCACGCCGCAACGGTGTTAAATGTTGAGGATTGGATTGCGCGTCGCAACGGGAATATGGACTGAGTATATTGTTCTGTGTGTTGAGCTTTCCGGTATTTCTTTATCAGTTATTACTTGCTCAGTTTTCACTCTTGTAAGTCGATTTCTGTATTTGAACTGTTGTACCCCCCAGCATGCTTCCCTCCCCTTTTAACTGTTTAGATTAGCGTATTCTCCTATTATTGTATATATCTGTACAGGTTGTTTGTGGTAGGTCCTGTCTAGCCTCGTCACTACCTCGCCTGGGTTAGGCCAGGCTTTTACCAACACATGGGGTCGGTTGTGGTGATGCTACACTTCTGTGCCTTTTTGTGCACATATCAGGAGGCAGCTTACGGACCACCACAGCAGTTCTAGACCGGGAGCCGACCTTCAGTCCAAAGACTCTTAGGTAGATTAGCTGACGTCCGCGGGCTCGGAGTCTCATCTATGTTACTTCAGTTTATTTATTTGTATCGAGATAGACTCTTGTGTATTTTCTTTCAGACTGATGTTTTTAGTACTCCTTAGTAGTCCGTGAGTGGTGACACCAGATACTGGGTAGAGATATGTTTTAAACTTCCGCATTATGATATCGTTTTTGTTAAAAGTCTTCCGCATATTTTGAGTATTTATTTCAGTTTATCATATTGTTCGAGATAAAAAAACTTTGCGAAATATTTAAATAGTTGGCTTGCCTAGCTCCGATAGTAGGCGCCATCACGACCCCGGTGATGGGAAATTCGGGTCGTGACAGTTCAATTCTAAGAAGAGGCATTTTTAGCCATACAAACCTCAATAGAGCTTCTTTAAATTCTATTATATTTTGGAACTCTTAGCACCTTCAATCTATTTTAGGAATATAAGAAGTTGAACCAAAAATTAGAAAGATGATTGTGATTCTAGCTCATTTAAACACATTATCGAACACTAGGTGTGCATATTTTTTTATGACCTTTTTGTGAATGATTCCATCATCCCACACCCCATTCTTTACTATTTTTAGCTCACAACCTTTCTACACTCCTTTATCACACATGCATGCAAAATAAACCACCCTTATACCCATGAATCATCTTGCTGATTACCCACTTCTAGTTGATTTTTGAAATTCTTACCTTTAGGATGAAGACTTAGTGAACTTGATAACCTTCAAGTATTGAACAAGAATTGAGGAGTAATTTTTGATAAAGAACACTTTCTCCCTCTAGGGCTCTCTTTCTCACCCGAAAATTATCAGAAAATAGGCTCAAAATAGTCTATGGCATATGTTTTAACGACATAAAATCGGGTCTAAAAATTAGAAATTAGGATCCCCAACACAGATTTGCGGTCGCATCTTTGGTCCGCGGGATGGGCCGCAAAATGGCCCTAAAGAACTGGAAATTTTCTGCCTCGGTCTGCGACCGGTCTGCGGTCCGTAGAGCCATTCTATGGTCGCATAATTCATCGCAGAACACCCCTGCGAGAATTTTTATTTGGATATTTGCGATGAGTTATGTGGTCCACAGAGCTGTTATGCGGTCTGCATAGCTATTAAGCGACCGCATAATGGGCCGTATATTTGGTCCAAAAATCAACTCAAATCTCTTCCTCACTCCGCAGCAGATCTGCATCGTAGAATTGGCCGCACAAAATGCCGGGAACTTTCGAATATTTTATTCAACTCCCCAGCGTACTGTTCATTCCAAAAAGTCGGCATCACGGAATCCGAGTTTTAGAAAAAAAATTCGATGCTTTACAGAAAACACCATAAGTACTTCGCAGGACAGAATCCATAAAAAATCAATAGATTGACAAAGACCAAACACCCCGTGGCTAAGAATAACCTTATCCAATAAGTAGAGTGAAGGAAAGGGTTTAAAAATGGTTCTGGCTGGTGCGACGAGTTGACCAAAGTTCCAACTACCGGAAAGAAAATGCGACTAACATCAATTGATATATTCCGATGAAAGCCTTTGATTAAGATTATTTCAAACTCAAGGTAAGGCATATTTGAGACGAAACCAAAATGGGAGCGACTTAGGTATTCTCGGATTCATAGATCCACAAATCATTGATTTGGTTAGGTTATTTGATGAAGATGATAGTTGTAAGCACGTGATTTTTGGCCTATATGAATTACTCCCACAAATTCAAAATTAAATAATACTTTTTATTATTTGCAGTTTCGTGGATTTTTGTGGCATTTTCTGTCAATTATTTGTATTTGTCTGTGCATGTTATTTTATTTAATTAATGAAAAATATAAAAAATATGTGCACATGTATTTAGGATTTAACTTTGCATTTTAAGAATTAATTAGCAATTAAGTTATTTTATAAAAGGAAAAATCACAAAAAAATAGTTCAATTTGCACTTTTAATTCTAACTTCTATTTTGAGTAGTTTTTCTTTATTTTTTTTTATTAATGGTGTCAATTATCATTTAGGTTTAATTAATATTTTTGTTTAAGTTAATTAGGTTCTAGGGATTAATTTAGGAATAATTTTAATTTTAAAAAAGAAAAACAACAAGAAAAACAAAAAGAAAATTACAAAAATGATTTGAAATAGGAAAAGGAAAAAGAAATCCCTGTTGGGCTGGAATCAATTCTCTATACCAAGCCCAATTCATTTCCTCAGCCAAAATCATTCAAAAGGCCCCATACCCGCCCAATCTAGGCCCAGGTCCGATGCCAACCCAGTCAAAAATTCACTTGAAACCAAAACGACACCATTTTAATTGTCTTTGATCTCAACTGTTAACTTCTTTTGATCCAACAGTTGCAAAGGGGGGGGGGGGGGCAATAATATTTAACTGTCGGAACCTCCAATCCCCCCCCCTCTCGTCGTCTCTCTCAGACTCATTCCCCTCAAAGACCAAAGGTAACCCTAATCCGCTGCCCTAAAACCCACCATCATCTCCGGTGGTAGCGACGTTAAAGACCACTCCAATCCTCACCAAACAAACACTCTAGAACCCTCTCCTTCCCCTCTGCCCAAATCTCCAGTCCTTTACCCTCGAATCATGACCCATCTCATCAAATCTTAAATTTGAGAACCAGAGGTCAAACCTTAATTCCACCAAATCAGACCCAAACACTCACCGCTTCTTTCTCTTCCCAAAACCTGAAGTCAATCCCTTTAAAATCTCCTCAAGACTCACAGACATCGAATCCGGATGGTTGTGCATGGACCTCCAAAATGATTTGAGCCGGGAAAAGGTGTCCCTTGGTTGTTTCTCAAAGGGGAAACATTCATGTGATACCTCTTTCCGGATTTAAATCGAAGAAGACGGGTTTAGCTGGACAGCTTGGCAGCCATAGCAGTAGGTATTCAATTCTTTATTTTTCTCACTATCCTCTTTCGTCATCTTCTTCTTCTCTTTCTGTTTTCTTTTGATGAATAATGAATTAGCTTAATCAATGTTAGTTTAGGCTATTTATTTTAGATTTGAATTCAGGGGTTTGCCAGTAGATAACTAGGTTTCCAGTTTCAATTAAGGTTAAGTTTTTTTAGGTCAACAGGGTAGTAATTCTGTTTCGAATTAATTTCCTGGTGCCATGTTTGATTTAATTGCTTCAAAGGTTGAATTAGGCTCGTTTATTGACTATTGCCTTAGTTAATCGTGGTATCAATTAGTTTAAGTGCATTGATTATAAATTACTGCTTCTGAGTGTCTCTTTGTAGTTTAATTTTTTATTTATGGGTTTATTGGCTTAATTTTCCAATTGGTTCCCTTCCTCTAGGTTTAAGACTCAATTTGGGCTGATAGGTTTGGGTTAGGTCTTGGGCTGGTTCGACCTATATTCTGTCTGGGGTCAGAGGGTAAATAATGAAAGCTTAAAGGGTACTTAGGGTATTTTTTGTAAAGGGAATCTTTGGTAACTACCTAGGGAAGCTTCTAGGAAGCTGGGGTGGGGGGAGGGAGGGCTGTTGTGATAGATGAATAATTACATTAAGGGTAGTCCATCAAAAATGAAAATTAGCTAGGGATTCCTAAGCTAAAATAGAAATTCAAAAAGGACTAAATGGCAAATCTAATCCCTCTATTGTTGCCCTATTTCCTTGCCTATAAAGGCACCCTTCCTTGCCTTTCAAGGCAGAGTTTTAGAAAAACAATTCTGAAAAAATAAAAACGACTGAGAGATTTCAATTATTCTCTGCACCTCAAACATTGAAAAATACATACACAATGATAGAACTTTAGAACTAGAAAAACAAAAAAAGGGGAATTTCAGGCACTGTTTTATTGGTTAGTTGTTTCATTTCTCTGGTTTTAAATCTTGCATTTGCTGAGTTTCTGGGATTTGAGATGGACTGAAGGAGCTGAATTAACTGGTTGTCTGCTGCCTTGCGTTATATTATTGAAGTTTTTTTGAGATTCTGGGAGCAGAATTTCAGGCATTAAGGTACACACTATGGCCTTATGTCAAAATCCTTGTAGTCATGACCTCACATGAATGGTAGAAACTTTTTTTGAATAATGGAATATATATCTTTTGATCCTTGTCTCGTATGTTCAACTCCTGCTTCTCTTGTGCTTCAATTACCTTAGTTGATGTCTGTTAGTCTTGAATTCTATGTGTACTGTTTCCTTGCTCACTCACGCTAAATATTTGTTTTATGTTTTGAATTATGTGTGTTAGCGAGGGGTTGGTCTATGTGCAGCATGACTCTTGACGGGTCTGATCTTGACATGATCAGATTTGTGAGAGTTGGAAGCTAAATTGATATTACATCTAATATGTGAAGAGCTTGCAGATTTATGGAGAGTTACGATCTGATGCGTATTGTTCTTTTTGTAGTTCAGATTACTTTTGTTCATTATTTCATAGGTCAAGGTCTGTAAAGTTTCATTTACTAGTGAATTATTCTTCAAATGGCTCAGAATATGTTGAACATGCCTGAATTCACATTATTTTTTTTTTTTGTATTTTCTTTCACATTTGAAGCTAGTAATTATGGAAGTTATGTGAATACTAGTAGCTAAAACACTATAGTTGGATCGTTTAATTCGGACAGCTTAGTTGATTTTCGAAGCTGCACAACCTTATCGTTGTTAGAATAAGCATGTTGATGCAAAATTGGCATGTGGAAAAAGAAAAATATTTTGGATCCATATTCATTTCATGACTGTTGAGAATAGGAAATCGTAATCTAGGTGCATGTATCTCTTGTTCTTTGTTTTATTTTCTGGAATTCCTCAAATGAGTTGGGCTTGTTTTGGGATGATATGGGACATTGCTGGAAAGGCTTTCATGCCCTTCTCCGCCCTGTGTTTCTTTAGGCCCAACCTTGGGGCCTATCAGATTTGGGCATCACGCCCAACATGTTCTATTTTCTTTCCTCATTCCAAAATTCTTCAAAGTGACTTTGGGCCTGTAGCTAGCCCAAACCTTTTAATACGGCTTAGATGCTTATTTTGACCCATTTGGATCTTATGGCTAGTAAAAGTAATCTGAACTTCAATTTTAGGGTAGGCTTCACGTCTTGGCCCAAGGTAACTAATTACTGTCCTTCAATGAGTTTGAGGTGGGATATCAATTAATCTATGTCCCTCACATGTTATAATTAGCCAATAAGATAAATATTCATAGAAAAACCTTTAGGGACGTTTAAAATACAATTGTGATTGTGGACACGTTCGCGTGACATGATTACGATTTCTAAAAAAATAAAATCGGAGTATGCGTTCACGCAACTTTGGCCAAACTTTTCTTAATAATAATAAAGCATTTCTAATTGTGGACACGTTCGCGTGACATAATTTTTTATGCGCCAAACAAATGGATACACGTACGCATGACCTGTTTCAAGTAATTTTCTTAATTAAAGCGGTGAAAGGTAAATACACGTAGGTTCTAAAATATGTAATTAGACAATTTTAATAAGCCAAGTATGATCAAAGCGACCGTTATAGAACCACGGAACTCGGAAGTTCCTAACACCTTCTCCCGGGTTAACAAAATTCCTTACCCGGATTTTTGGATCGCGGACTGTAATACAGAGTCAATCTTTTCCTCGATTCGGGATTTGAACCGGTGACTTGGGATACCATAAATCTCCCAAGTGGTGACTCTAAATCTTTTAATAATATAATCCTATTTTGATTGTCCTTTAATTGGAAAAACTCCCTTAATACCCTTCCGGGGGTAGGAAAAAGGAGGTTTGACAGCTCTGGCGACTCTGCTGGGGAAAAGAACCCATAATCTTTGGTTCAGGGTTCAAGAATTGGAGCTTGTTAATGATTTTTACTTGGCTTCATTTATTGTTAATATTACTGTATTCTGTGAACCTTTGGTGCTAAATGCTATTTGTTTATCGCTTTAATATTGTTTGAATTGTATATAACTGTCTTCTTATGCCACCCCTCTGAGTCTTTTAAAAATGGTGCATACGTTTGTGTAGCCCGCTTTTTTCTGGAGAAATTATACGACATAGAATGAGGTTGGGCAAGCGACAAGGCCGGGTAAACTCCAGTGCTCCTTGTACGTCGCCCCCTCTTCGTCCCCAGTTGTCCGCTCGGGTACCCCAAGTCTAGACCAAAACCCGAGGATTTGAACATAGAAAAATACAGCTTCATGTCGGATCCCTAGTAGAAATGTTTGTTTGCATCATGTGCATTTGACTTAGGGGACTCAACATAGCGGTTGGGTCCGCCTAGGACAAGTGTGCCCAAAATAACAGACCATCCTGATACATTTTATGTGCTATGTGAACATTTATTTATTTCGGCTTGGATGCTGACCGGCTAGTGAAAATAAAGCAAAAAGAAAAACCAAGAGTGATGTAGGGAAGAAATAAAGCGCGATTCTAAAGAAATATCTGGTATTTGAAAACATTCCGAAACTCTGCCAAAATTTTTCAAAATAATAATAATAATAATAAAAAGAGTCATTTCAAAAGAGTCAAACACTGTGTCTTTTCAAATGTGTCAAAGCTGACCGAACTACACAGGTCTGATCTTACCGGATGTGGGATACGTAGGCAACCTACATAAGGTTCGGCCTTATTTTGAAAAAAAAAGAAAAAAAAAGAGAGTCAGGGGTCAAGTAAATGTAGTTTGGAATTTTGGTCAAAATAAGCCGATTCAACTTCGGCAATGTCTTAAATCGTTCTTGCCGAGATAGCCTTAGAGTAGTTTTCAGTTGTCGAAGGGCTATTTTCGTAAAAGAACGAACAAGTTTGTGAATGTCATAAAATAGTCCTCCCCGGCCTCAAAATTCGTGTGTAATTGGTAAGGGGCCACGTTTGCAAAAACAGTCATTTGGTTAAAATGGGCATATAGGGGAAAGAATCATGGTCCTTTGATTTTTCGTGTAAAAACTGGAAACCTGTTTTACAAAAAATGGTCGAGTAGAGTCAACCCTAATAACCTTCCACAGGAACAAATCAATATTATCCAGGATTCGCCAGAAGTGGTCGGGGAGCAGGCTCGGTTGCACTTGCGTATGTGGTGGAATGATATAGATGAAGATGGTCAGAAATGGATGAAAAGGTAGTTGGGCGCCCTTATAAACATCCTTGAGATTAAACCATGGGAAGATCTAATCATGGCTCTGGTAACTTTCAGGGACCCTATCCATAATGTTTTTCGTTTCTCAGACTTTGAGATAACCCCTACTTTGGAGGAAAAGGCTAGGTACATTGAGTTTGGACGGGATTTAAGGAAGCAACAACTTATATTTTCGAGGGCTCCGTTGGTGCACAAGTTATTTGACCTCCTAAATATCAGTAAATAGACAAAGAAAGACCATGTAAGCAACGAGTGTTGTGCTTTCCATTTCTTATACTTCAGGTTTGGGTACTCTGCTGGTTTCGAAACGCATGAAAAGGGTTTGAGTAACAAACAAGATAAGGGCCACTGACAAATTCATTGCCGGTTTTCATTTATTGTGGCATTCTTAGGGATCATGGTTTTTCCAAATGAGGAAGGTACAATTGATATTCGTATGGCTAGAATTGCACAAATCCTCACTACCAGGGAAGATCATACATTTTCCTCATTGGTGCTGGCGGACATTTATCGAGCGTTGACTTTATGCAAAGCCGGGGCTCAATTCTTTGAAGGTTGAAATATCCTTCTACAAATGTGATTGATTGAGCATCTTCGTCATCACCCCAGATTCATGAGTTATAGCTCGAGCCCGGATAACTTCATCACCAGTTACGAGGAGAGGGTAAAGGATTACAACGTGCCAGAAGGGTTTGAAGTATGAGTATTATGAACATGTGATTTTTTCCCTATATGAATTACTCCCATAGATTCAAAACAAAATCATTTTAGGGTTTGCAATTTTGTAGATTTTTGTGGCATTGTTTTTTGCATTTGTCTGCGCATTTTATTTTGTTTAAATTGATGAAAAAATACAAAAAAAAAAATAAATTTGTTGCATTTGCATGTAGGATTTAATTTTACAATTCTTAAGTTAAGTAGTAAACTATTTATTTTATAAAAAAGAAAAATCACAAAAAATAGTTTAATTTGTACCTTTGCATTTTGATTTTGATTTTGAGTATTTTTTCTCTTTAATTTGTTTTTAATTAATTGTGATAATTTTTATTAGATTTAATTAGTATTTTTTTCAATCCACTAGGCAAGCGCCTAGGGCTATTTTTGTATATATAAAAATAATATTGAACAATAATGTTTGCCCGGAGGTCTTAGTTGATGAAAGTGATAAAAAATAAAAATTAAATTCAAACTATTACCAATATTGAGTAACGTACCCAACATTGATATCAAATTATCCCTATTCAAATTTGTAATATTTAAAGATTCCTATGATTAGAGATTCCGCAGCCCAATGTCCATGATTGGCTTTCTTCTTGCAGCCGTAGCCACTTTGCACAAAAAAATCCTCCCATGTTGCTCTTTTGCAATAGCAGCCACTTTCATTTTGTTGGGTCTTCATTGTCCAAAGTAGGAATTTTTTTATTACAAGCTTGTATTAGGAAGGAATTAAAAAATGAGCCATGTTCCATCCTGCCCAAAAAATTGATCCATTGACCGTGCGTGCGTCGTTTGACAATTTGCAGTTGTGTCTGTTGGTCATGATGCATCCAGCTGTTCCATTTCTTACACTCAATAGAATCCTTGAATTATGTATAGTCATAGCAGAATATGCGTGCATATGGTGTATTGAGATTGACGTGCAATAAACAATTCAAAAGCTGTGAGTACCCATCTGTGCCTTGAGTTCCAGTGCTGTCCAGCATGCTGGTGGAAAAGATAACCTGAAAACACGAGGCCATTGTTGTGTATAATGTACTCTCCAGCACCTCAACCCAGAGAAGCGTGTTGTATGCTTTGCCCCATTGTGTTGACCAATTTAATACTCTCCCCAAGGTTCCTCTTTTTAGTATCCCAAGCACATGTCATCATTTTGAAGAGCATTTCTTGGTACGTGCAGACATGCATTCTTAAAAGCTTTATGCGATTCCTTTAGCTTGTATTTTATTACATCGTTTGGCCCCATTGTTGTGTTTCCAATACATCTTGCCCCATTGTTGGTTTCCATTGTCGCTTTTGTATCTGTAACACCATTTTTTATTCCCAACACGCATGCGTATTGATGAGGCCAAATTCCGTGGCATTCACATCCATGCTTACCCGAATGCTCTTGCAATAAAATCACCCCATGGTATTTTAATATAGCATGCTCAAAAGTACACAGTAGCCCAAGAATGCATGAATTCGCATCAGGTTGCACGACTAGGTGCAAATATGTACCTGCAAAAAAGAGTAGTCTGTTAGTATAGAAAATGAACTCCATGTTCTGTTGTTGAACATGATGCCCATGAATGTGTTTCCCTTGCTTTCCCTCATCCACGCAAGTTATACAAAAGAGCCCTCTACTTCCCATAATTTTGATTTTTCCATTGTTTTCTTTCGTCATCGCAAGTTCTACAAATGAGCCTTCTAGTTTCCAGACTAGCCCTAGGCGTTTGAGTAGATCATCAACTACACTTAGTTGTTTAAATTCCAATCCTTCAATTCCCATTCTGCTACTACACCTTGTTCCTTCCATTTTCCTTAGCTTCTTGCTACTTTTACACTTATGTATGGGCATTGTAACTTATCATGATTGACAATTTTCCTCCCTTCGATATCCAGATCTCCAAAACCATTACATTCCATCGTGCCATAATCTAGAGCATAATTGGCTATGTGATCAACCAATTTATTTCCCTCCCTTAATGTGTGAGCCACCTTCAGATTGCATCTATCCATTAATTCCTTTATCTCCTCCAAATCTACTACCACAGACCATGGTGCATTCCATTCCCCTAGTATTATAGTTTTTGCCAAAATTGAGTCAGTATGCAAGTCAATGAGAATGTAGTCATGTGCAACACAATATTTTAATGCTTCCAGGATGGCTTTCATCTCTGGTTCAGTATTTGTGCCTTCTTCTATCTCCTTGCCCAACGCATATATTACATCCCCTTCCTTATTTCTCAGCACAAAACCAATACAATTCCTACCAGGATTTCCCCTAGAAGCCTCATCAGTATTGACTATCACCCATCCTTGTTCAGGAAATTCCCATATTACTTTAGTATATTTCAACTTAGGTGTAAATTGTTCCAGCATATGAATCAAATCAGGCCATTTGCGTGGGACATTCGGTAAGGTTGGCTTTCTGAATTTTACCAGATATTGTAGAGTAATGGAAACCTGGTAAATCACCCTATTCACTGAAACTGCATCTCCATATTTGTATGAATTCCTCCTCTTCCATAGTTCCCACACTATAATAGATGGTAGGGCTTGTAGTATTGGCTTCAGTCTTGGTATCACTTGTGCAGTCCAGCACTTCATAATGGCTTGATGAAATGTTAGTCCCTTGACTTTAATACCAGCAACAGATAAAAAGTACTGCCACACTTTTCTTGCGGTATAAGAATTGAAGAATAAGTGTTGAAGTGTTTCTTCTTGAGGCAACACACATTACCAACATCTAGATGCCATTGAGAATCCTACTCTCCTAAGGAAATCGTCTAGAGGTAGCTTATTCTTCCACACCTTCCACATAAAGAAAGACACCTTAAAAGGTAAGCCTTTTATCCAGATCATCTTATAAGCATTACATGTTTCTCTTCTCCTCCTTATGAATTCCCATGCAGAACGCACATTGAATTTACCCCTTGTCTCCAATATCCAAAAGGGTCTGTCCAACACCATGTTGTCCTCCAGTGGTTTGATGTGTTGCAGAATGTGAGTAGCTAAATCTTCAGGTAACAACTGTCTTAATTTTATATCATTCCATCTTCTTCCTTGCAACACTTCATTAACATTTTGAATTGATTCATCATAGAAGAAATCAGGTGGAGTGACAAAGTACAGAGCTCCCAGTCCAGTCCAGTTTTCAAACCAAAACAAAGAAGATCCCATCTTTGGTTTCCACAGAATCTGTTGTTCAATGAGATCCCTACATTCTAGCATCTTCCTCCAAATGTGTGAACCTCTTCTCCAAGGGACATGCAGTACTTTTGGCTTATGAATGAGCTCCATAGAGATTGCTTAGTTCTGAAAGTACACCATAGCTTACAGGAAAAGGCTTTGGACATATCATGAAGAGATCTAAATCCTATTCCCCCCTCCTCATGTGCTAAGCATAATGTATCCTAAGAAGCCCAATGTCTACTGCGTTCATCTATTGAATTACTCCAGAAAAACCTTGCCATTAATTTATATAACTTGTTTATGATAGAAACTGGTGCATTAACAGCTGACAAAAGGTGTATAGGCATGCTCTGCAGTACATGGGAGATCAGTGTTGCCCTTCCCCGAATAGATAGCATTTTACCCTTCCATGATTGTATCTTATCCAGTACCTTTTGCATCATATCATTGTAAAACTCCATCTTCCTTCTAGAGTAGAAAATGGGACAACCTACGTATATGAGTGGGAATTCCTGTTTTCTAATTCTTGTCAGCATTTCAACCTTTCTAAACACTGTTTCGTTTAAGTTAATTAGGGATTAATTTAGAATTTATTTTAATTTTGAAAAAAAAGAAGAAAAGGAAAAATTGAAATTGACAAGAGAAGAAAAGAAATTGAAGCAATGGGCAGATCCTGGGCCAATTCAGCGTGGAACAAATGAATTTCCCTCCTAATACCCATTTGATCCAGACCAAACCCACCCAAAACTGGTACAGGCCCAACCCCAGCCCAAAATTCGGACCAAATCGGGTAATGACAAAAATGATCCCGTTTTACCTCACTCAAGATCCTGACCGTTCATCTCCATCCATCCCACGGCCTTGAAACTATCCCCATTTTAGTTAAAAATGTCCAAATCCCCTCAAATTAACCTAGGACCCCTGCTTCTATCGTCTATCTCACCCTCATCTCTCACCACCGTCCACCGCCCATCGAAAATTGCTAGTGGCGGCGGTTGACCTCCAAACCCTCTTAAAACTTGACCACATAGCCCTTGTTGCCTCCCCATTCCAAACCCATCAGCATTTTCTCCTAAAACCCAGCCAAATTCACACAATTTTGGATCCAGAAACGAGATAATACAAGAACTAATTTCCCTCCCTTCTTTGATTTTGTTCAAATCTCAACTCGTTTTAACTTAAATCTTACGTTAATAGATTGCTCTCAATAGAGCAATCAATTGATGATAGTTTTTAGTCATTACGAGAATCAACTTCTTGCCCTTGTTAGTCAATATGTTAGCCTATAGGTCAGTAATAGTAATTAGCTCATTCATGCTTAAACTATCAGCATTTTATGATTTTATAATTTTGTTTTTAAAATTTTGGGTTGTATGGTTTCTGTGGGTTATTTGTTAGGATAGTAGAGGCCATATCTGTTTGGGCTTAGGCTTTGTCCATTGGCCCAATTTTTGAAATTGTGGGAGGGTAAATAATAGGGCTGTAAAGGGGTAGTTTAGGTAATTGGTATGAGGAATATTTTAGTAACTGAATGGGAAGCTTCTAGGAAGCTGGGGAAGGCATTGTTAAGTAAGTTAAAAAAGTAACTAAGGGTAGCTAAGCTAAAAACAAAAATTGGAGAAGGGCCTTTTTGCAAGACTGAATGTAACGACCCAATCGGTCGTTTTGAGCCCTAGTGCGTCGTTTAGCAGTCTGAGTCCAGGACTAGCTTCATTTCAGGTATTGTGACTTGTTCGCGTGGTCAAAATTTAAATTCAGGAAGGTCGGAGTTAAATTTGAATGAAAATTCTCATTTGAGAAGCTTAAAGTTGAAAGAATGAATTAGGATTGGAATTTTGAGTAAATGACCTCGGAATCAGGATCTGAAGGTTCCACCAGGTTCGTATGATGATTTTGGACTTGGGCGGGTGCCCGAATTGGGTTTTGGATAACCCGGGAGTGTTTTGGCGCCTATTGTAGAAGTTAGCATTTTAGAAGGAATTTCTTAAGTTTCGCTTGAAGTGCATTTTGGTGTTATCGATGTCTGTTTGGAATTTTGAGTCTGTGAATAGCTCCGTATGGTGATTATGGAGTTGGGAGCGCGATCGGAAGTGAATTCGGAGGTCCGTAGGTCATTTTGAAGCCATTTGGCTAAAGTTAGAATTTGAAGGTTTTTGAGAAGTTTGACCGGAGGTTGACTTTTTTATATCGAGGTCAAAATCCGATTAAGGAAGTTGGAGTAGGTTCGTAATGTCAAATATGACTTGTGTGCAAAATTTGAGGTCAATCGGACGTGATTTGATATGTTTAAGCATCGGAAATAGAAGTTGGAAAGTTCAAAGTTCATAAAGCTTGAATCAGGGTGTAATTCATGGTTTTGGCATTGTTTGTTATGGTTTGAGGCCTCGAGCAAGTTCATAATGTCTTTTGGGATTGGTTGGTATGATTGATTGGGGTTCTGGGGGGCCTCGGGTGGATTTCGGGTGGTTAACGGATCAAAAATGGATTTTGGATATAGTTGAGTTGCTGGTTGCTGGTATTTTCGCTTCTGCGGGGATGGGACCACTGAAGCGGCCCTGCAGAAGCATGAAAGAAGCTGCAGAAGTGGTTGGGAGAGAAGGGGAGCAGGGACCGCTTATGCGGTCAGGTATCTGCAAAAGCCGTAAAAGGCACCGCAAAAGCGTAATGGTTCGAAGGGTCGTGGGCCGCAAATGCGGTCGAGGTTCCGCAGAAGCGGGACCGCATCTGCGGAAGGAGCCTCGCAAAAGCGAAAGGGGCTAGGCTAGGGGAAAGCCGCAGGAGCGGCCTATTATCTGCAAATGCGGAACCGCATAAGCGATAACATTTTCGCAGAAGCGGAAATGACTGGGGCAGTGAGGATGTTTTAAGTTCGAGGTTGAGCTCATTTCAACCGCATTTTTCTTCCATTGGAGTTGATGGGGAGCAGCTTGGGGGCGCCATTTTAGTCACTTGTCATGAGGTAAGTAATTTATGCTATCTTTGAGTTAAATACAAGGTTTATACATGGAATTAGGCATGAAAATTAGTATAAAAATTTGGGGTTTTGGTGGAAAACCTAAAAAATCATATTCTTGGAATTTAGCCACGATTTCGAGTATGAAATTAAGAGAAAATTATATATTCGAGTTCCTAAGGTTATGTGTAAACTTTATCTTCGAAAAGTTTTGGATTTCGGGCACGTGGGCCCGAGGGTGTTTTGGTCAACTTTCCAATCGGGGTTAGGAATTTCTATAAATTAGTTGTAATGAATATTTGAGAATATATTAATAGATTTGCGTAACCGTTGGCTAGTCTTGGAGCGTGGTGCATAAATTGGAGTCCTCGGAAGAATGTAGAATGCCGGTTGTGGATCTTCGGAGCGAGGTGAGTCTCCTTTCTAATTTTGTGAGGGGGAATTTACCCCATAGTTGAAGTAAATAATTATGTGCTCCTATTTGTTGGGGCTACATACGCACGAGGTGACGAGAGCCTGTGCATAGCTACTATTATGCTATTGTCCGGGTAGTTAGGACCCAAAGCATGTTGTACGTGGATTAACTGTGAACACATTGGTATCTTAAATTGCTTAACCCACATCGAATTAGTAAGTAAATTTCTAAAAGAATTAAACTTCGTTTCTTAAATTGTTAAAGGAGAATTGGTTTTATTTGAATGAATGTTCCCCAATAAGTTCTTATTTGACTGTTTGAGCATGTATTTTATGTGTGCCTGTGTCGCATGGATGATTCGTGCTGCTCGACCCTCGACAGTGCACAATTTACATTTTTGTTGGAGCGGGCCATCGACCTCGGCATGATTTGCGCATGTTTATATGTTACTCGAAAATTGTGAATGTGGGATTGGCCCTACATGGCTTGATATAAACTGATAAGATAATAAAGAACAGACTTTAGAAGCCCTTGATTTATTGTTGAAAGTGTTTACCTATTTTTTTCTGGCTTCACAATCAGAACTTCCATACAAATCCATGATTATCCTCGCACTTATAGAATATTGCTAATTGACCTCTAGTGAGTGTCGGAGTTGGCAATCTCGTCTCTACCCCTTCGGGATTAGGCGGGACACTCACTGACTACACGTTGAGTACGTACTCATACTACACTTCTGTGCATTTTTGTTGCATAGGTATATATACACCTCTAGCAGCCTATTAGGTGTAGCAGCATGGATGACGCTGAGACTAGGTGAGCTGCATCACTGAGGCGACCGCAGCTAGAGTAGTTCCTTCCAATGTACTGTATTTACTTTTCGTCCACTGTATTTCGGGCGGATGTTGTATTTTATTTCTCTTATCAGTAGTCGCTCATGCACATGTGACATCGGGTTTCTGGGATGGTTTACAACGGATTTGTACTAACTGTTATTATTCAGATTTGAATTCTAGCTGTGAACTTTTATTTATAAAAATGAAAGGAAAAAACTTAGATTTTCGAAAGTATTAAAAGAGGAATTAATCGATAAGTTAATTGGCTGGCCTGACAGAGGTGTCCGGCGCCACCACGACCCTTAGTGGATTTTAGGTCGTGACAACATGGTATCAGAGCACTAGGTTCCCGTCGGTCTCACGAGTCATGAGCAAGTTTAGTAGAGTCTCGCGGATCGGTACGGAGATGTCTGTACTTATCCTCGGGAGGCTGCAAGACTGTTAGGAGTACTTCCCTCCTTGATTTCCTTATCGTGCGGTTCGATTTCCTTTGAGGATTATGCCTTTAATTCCTTCCCACTCAATTTTACACGATGCGAGCGCTTGTTATAAATCGAGAATTTGAAGAATTGAAATGGCACTACAAATGTGGTGCAGGATGATTTTCCCGGTATAGTTGATTGAACTATTATAGTCACATTTTGGAGGGATATTCTAGTGTTTCAGCTCAGTAACAGAACTTCTAAGAGCCTTGAGGCTAGGCACAGGTTGCCATGATGCTTATGAGCAATTATTACGCAGTGTTGTTGTAATGGTAGGGTGTTGCCCACATGTCGGGGCAGTGAATGAATTGAAGGGAGGTTTACTCACTGTGTAATCAAGGTATTCAGTATTTTATTCCCGGCAGGGAAAGTCAATCGAACTAAGGATGGTCAGGTGTGGGCTGGTGGAAGTAATGAGACTTGGTATTTGCAAGCGTGGTTGAGATTTCTTTTATGAGAGGGTGTCGTGGTCCTAATTGAACGCTTTAAGCTTGTCAGTGTTGTAATCTGCTACAATCTGCCTTTATGGCAGGATATTGTGAAATAATATTGGAGGTACGACTGTCAGATATCGCATGATGCGGTGGTTGAAGATCGAATTAGAATTTCTAATGTTGACGACTCGATAAAGATGATCTTTGGAAAGGTTTAAAGTTAGCAGCAATGGTGGATTCAAGTGCCACGAAGATAGATTTTAATTAAGGCAACAATAGAGCAGCAAAGTATGAGGAAGGACATGTGGGAAGTGCCAGGCGGTGTTTAAAGTTTCTAGAAGGCCAAGTATGAAAAGCAAGGTCAAGTGACCTATTAAGGAGATGAGTTCCGCCAAAGTGGGAGAGTGGAGAGGGTTGCATATGGGCTTGGTAGTAGGACGACTATGCTCCTTAAAGAGAGTTTGGATCGAATTGGGGATTTTAATGATTGGTGATTGAAGCCTGCGGGTATGATGTGAAGTATGGGCCATTATGTGGCAGAAGATTGATATGGCGGAAAGGAACTGCTTGAAATGAAGGAGGGTGCAGCATAACCCTGAATTTGGAAAGATGTGGCTGCGCATTTAATTGATGTCCGCGAGGGGCGAGTGGGCTTGTGCGACTGGAAGGTGAGCTCAGACTCAGGATGTCTATTGGTGTCATAGTGAATGTACCCCGTGCAGCAGTGTGGGAAGATGTCGGGAGGTGATTCCCCTAGGTGGGTTATTTCCCGTGAGCAGATTAGCGGTCATGTGGTTGGCGAAGCTTCTGCAAGGAAGTATATTGGTTGTTCAAGAAAGAGATCGGTTGTGCGAATGTGGATGATGACTCGGAATATGAAAGATGGGGATTTACAGGAAGATCCCGAGAGGTTTTGATAATTGGTGGCTCGAGGTTAAGTCAATAAGAGGTAAAAAGGTCAAGCGAACTCAAGAATGGTGAAATGATGGCTTCAAGCTAAGTGGGAGAGTCCCACCGCTTGTGATTGGGCTGTATGATTAACTACTTGCGTGATTTCTGGTTATTCGTATATTGATGGATTATTTCAGCTATGAAAAAAGACCATAATTGGTAATTCGAGCAAATTAATTGTTGGAGGCATGCGATGGTTGGCCTTATTGGCTCATGTCCGGACTTGAAAAAAAAAAGGGGTTCAGGATTTATGCCTTGTATGGAGACAAGTTTCAGAGAAAGTGATTTTCGGCAGGTGCCTCGCCGAGAGAGTATTCGTGTGCTATAAGATCTGCGGGGTGAATTATATTTGGGACCAAGTTAGAGCAGGTGGCTCTCAATAATGGTTGTAGTAATTTCAGAAGTTAAAGTGTGGTGCTCAACGATTTCAAGCCTATAAGTACAGTTAAGAACCAAGCTTTGTAGCAGTTTATGGGAAGAGGCACTGAATGTTCTATGAAATTTTGACTTGTGGTGTAGCATCTGAAAGATATGAAATAGTTCGAGGAATTTGAGATAGCCTTGTCTTGTGATTCAAGGACACTCGGGGCGAGTGTAGATGGAGTATGTTATGTGTTGAATGGAGTTAGTCTTATTTTTAAGGCAAGCAAGGAGAAATTGGAGGAAGGTAAATTGACTAGCCATAGTTGAATTGGCATATCAGGGCCAGTGATCAGTTCGGTCCGCGAGATCAAGTTACGTGTATGAATTGTGAGGGTATGTGTGAGGCCTGTCGGCCGCCGTGATTGATGATTTATCAGGGGCATTCCTCTGTTATGGCTTGTTAAGTGAAAGCGGATTCCGGAAGGGTTATGGTGGCTTGGACCACTACTTGCAGATTTGCATATTCCACGATTATGGGAAATTATCGATGTATTTCTATAATTCTCCTGAAGTGAGTTTAGTGCAAGGTTCTTATATGATGAAATGTGAAAATATTAATGAATTTGGAGTTATGATGAAAATCGTATTCTATCGTATGTTGGCACGTTAGGTGCAGTGAGTAGCATGGAAATACGAAGTGAGGTTCAAGGTTGCAGTTCAGTGTTGACAAGGATGTCACGGGCTCGGATGAGCAAGGAAAGGGTTGAAGGATTAGTGTAAATCGGTATTGTCCTCAGCATCACCTGAGATCGATGTGTTGTGGAAGAGGTTTTGCATCCTAGTTAAGGATTCTGGATCGCTTTTCAGTGTTGGTGCGTCCTATGGTTTATATGTGCGGACCCGTTATTTATTTCGGAAGATTGTGGGAACATGTTCCAAGGGAAGATTGTACCGGTGTGGCATGTAACCACTTGTTTGACTAAAGATTTAAATCAAGTATGAGGAATTTGGGTAATATCATTGCTTTGAGAATTTATGCCTGGAGGGCACCTTGTTTATTGGGTTATGAACCGAGGAGGTTTGCTCCGGTTATAATGGTTGTTCTTGTGTGTTATGAGAAGAAGGAAATTAGTATGGACCTTTGAAAGGTTATTGGCTTAATTTGATGTGATCAGGATCGACTTGAGGTCGGTGGATTGGTTTAAATATGAATATGGGCTCTATGACAGGCCAGTTGTGTTCATTTCAGTAATGCGCTCCTTATGGAGTAACCAGGGTGTCATCTCGTTGTCAGATATTTCATGAAGTGATAAATTGCGCTGTGTGAGTGGTGAGACGAACTGAGGAATTGTGTATATGTTGAGGACCCGCGTGGGAATGTCGCATTATGAGCAAGATGGCTCTTGAGATTCAGACTGTATATCGCACCTCAGTTGTGCTCGACTTTGTAGCTTATCGCACTCTATGTCCCTCAGGGATGGCATAATGCACTTAGCGTGCTTATGACCTAGATTCGGTATTTTATCGCAATGAGCAAATTAGCTCGATGTGTATCTCCTTATGTGAGTTCTACGTGTGGATTGAGTGGCACGCCGCTACGGTTATACTGTGAGGATCGGGTGGCATGCCGCCATGGTTATATTGTGAGGATCAGATGGCACTCCGCCATGGTTATGTTGTGTGGATCGGGTTGCACGCCGCAATAGTGTGATGATGAGTGTAGCTTTCTATATGCAAATTATGTATGTCCTGCTTCCTATTTTCTAAGGAAAGTTCGTAGTAGTGCGGGAGTTAGGTAATTCCTTCGAGAGTTCGATTTCCTGTTTGTGTTGTGTTCGGATTGGTGGCACATTGGCACATTGTGGCGTCATATGAGACTTGTGGTCGCATTTGGAGTGGCTTATTGCCGAGCAATTCGTGCTGGGTAAGATGAGATTGTGGGATTTAGGATCAGTGCAATCTGATTATATGAAGTATATCAAGGAGCGAAGATCATTATTCGGTTCAGAATGTGGTGATGTTTCTTGTCAGAAGTATAGACTCGATGGTTGGTTGACTCGGTAGTTGATTATGAATTTCGGCATCTCATCCATCGTGGCGGTATTGTAATAGTTAGAGTAGGACCTATGTAGTTCATGAGGTGCGATGGGAGCATCGGATTCGTGGAATTTCGATTAATTCAAACAGAAATAATAGTGGTCCTACGAGTAAAGTGATGCAAAGTGTGAAGTCAGCAGAGTTATGCAGCCATGTTTGAGTACAACGTATGGTGATTGATACGGTGATCGTATGTTGGAAACAGGCCTGGCATAGAATTCCGGATGTTAGAATTGGGCTCTAAGGCTTATTTGCTTGAATAAAAGGGAGAATCTTCAGAATTTATCGAGCCGATGTGCTCAACTAAGTTGTGGTAGCATGGGGAGGTGCATGAGAAGTTAAACATCAATTTCAGACTACTTCACTATAGTTCTCAGCACGTTCGAGGACGAACGTATGTTTAAGTGGGAGAGGATGTAACGACCCAACCGGTCATTTTGAGCCCTAGCACGTCGTTCAGCAGTCTGAGTCCATGAGCAGCTTCATTTCAGGTATTGTGACTTGTTCGCATGGTCGGAATTTAAATTTAGGAAGTTCGGAGTTAAATTTGAATGAAAATTCTCATTTGAGAAGCTTAAAGTTGAAAGAATAAACTAGGATTCGAATTTTGAGTAAACGACCTCGGAATCAGGATCTAAAGGTTCCAGCAGGTTCGTATGATGATTTCGGACTTAGGCGTGTGCCCGGATTGGGTTTTGGATAACCCAGGAGCGTTTTGGCGCCTATTGTAAAAGTTAGCATTTTAGAAGGAATTTCTTAAGTTTGGCTTGAAGTGCATTTTAGTGTTATTGATGTCTGTTTGGAATTCCGTGTCTGTGAATAGCTCCGTATGGTGATTCTGGAGTTAGGAGCGCAATCGGAAGTGAATTCGGAGGTCCGTAGGTCATTTTGAAGCCATTTGGCTAAAGTTAGAATTTGGAGGTTTTTGAGAAGTTTGACCGGAGGTTGACTTTTTGATATCGGGGTCGAAATCCGTTTCCGGAAGTTGGAGTAGGTCTGTAATGTCAAATATTACTTGTGTGCAAAATTTGAGGTCAATCGGACGTGATTTGATAGGTTTAAGCATCGGAAATAGAAGTTGGAAAGTTCAAAGTTCATAAAGCTTGAATCGGGGTGTAATTCATTGTTTTGGCGTTGTTTGGTATGGTTTGAGGCCTAGAGCAAGTCCATAATGTGTTTTGGGACTAGTTGGCATGATTGGTTGGGGTTCCGGGGGGCCTCGGGTGGATTTCGGGTGGTTAACGAATCGAAAATGGAGCCTTTGCACTACGTGGCTTGATATAAACTGATAAGATAATAAAGAACAGACTTTAGAAGCCTTTGATTTATTGTTGAAGGTGTTTACCTGTTTTTTTTCTGGCTTCACAATCAGAACTTCCATACAAGTCCATGATTATTCTCACACTTATAGAATATTGCTAATTGACCTCTAGTGACTGTCGGAGTTGGCCATCTCGTCTCTACCCCTTCGGGATTAGGCGGGACACTCACTGAGTACACATTGATTACATACTCATACTAGACTTCTGTGCATTTTTGTTGCACATGTATATATACACCTCTAGCAGCCTATTGGGT
>MU761085.1:2074-12728 GCA_026770625.1 Nicotiana glauca | reverse complement strand
AAATGTCTTACACTTTATCTACAAATAAATTACATATTAGAGAGAGTGTGTGTGTGTGTGTGTGTGTGTGTGTGTGTGTATATATATATATATATATATATATATATATATATATATTAGTATGGATTTTCACAATATCTGCAAAATTTCTACATTTATTCTACAATAAAACTACATAACATTTGAAAAATTAATATGAAAATACAGAATTTCAATGTTTCTACAAATTTTCTACAAATTGTTCATAACAGAATTTATCTTTATTTTCAAGCATGTTCATCTGGAACACTAAAGTTACTTGATATGCCAACATCTCCCGTTATAGAGGAATACAACTTATTTATAATTTTTCACAACTTTCACACATTATTTCCACCCAGTTAAATGCAACTACAATAACATAAAACTTACATACAATTTTTATACAAAATCTATACAATATGTCTTTTGTATATTTTGTATCTGATTTATACATAGTAAAAATAAATTTCGTACAACTAATTATATATTATACAAATTATGTACAATTTTCGTACATTATTTTTACTAAGTTATATACAACTACAATATAATACCAATTAAATATAATTTTTATACAATGTTGTTCAACTTTCATACAATAGTTAAATGAATAAAACAAAAATAAATAAACAACATAATATATTTTTTCTACAGTTTCTGCAATATAATGTATGTCATGTCTTCTTCTTCTTCTTCTTCTTCTTCTTCTTCTTCTTTTTCTTTAAGTTTCAATCTAAAATTCAGGCAAAACCAAGTCTAATATTCACCAAAACCCCTCAAAATTGAGATATAACCTCCAAACCATATTCCCAATTATTTGCAACAACAGTCAATCCAAACAAATAATAATTTTTGAAAATCGAAATTCGAATTCAAAGCTTCAGAGCTTTTTGATGGCTGTCAATGATGGAATTGTTTCTCTTTTTCCTTTACTTTTATATTACTGAAATTTGGAATTGAGTGATAGAGAGAGAGATGTAGAGAGAATTCTCAATTCTTTGCAACAACATCTAATCCAAACAAACAATGTCTTTTGAAAACCCAAATTCGAACTCAAAGCTTCAAAGCTTTTTAATGGTTGTCAATGGTGGGAGGGTTACAGATTTTCGCTAGTTTTAGAAGAGAAAATCGTCGGTGATTGAAGAGGAAATCATGTGTATTTGGAGAGAGAAACTTGGGGGAGTGGGAATATACGGTTGAATAAAATTAGGAGACTAATTAATACCATTAAAATCCTAAAATTGTACATAAATGATAATTAGGTATACAGAAGGTAATTATATATAAAAGTTAAGCATGAAGGGTAATATATTTTACTATATGGCATAGGAATGCAAAAATTTCTTTTTAAAATTACTTTTGAATATAAAAATATTTAATTTGAAATCATCTTCAAATAGTATGGATAGATGAAAATCATTTAATTTTTATTTTCAAATTGTTTTAAGATAGTATGGTTAGATATAAAAATCTTGTAAATATCGATACTTCTTTTTGTTGTTGTATTATTTAAAAATTAATTTTATTTTATCTATGGAAATTTCTATTTCAATAAAACAAAATTAATATTTTTCCAAATGAGAAAAAGAGTGGAAATGAGCATTTGCACTGCACATACAGTCTAATCAACACATGCATAGTTCATTTAAAAGAGAGTTGTGGCTAAAAGAATGTGGAATCCACGTGTATTTTGTATTTAAGAAATGCAAATATGAAATTTTTATGAAATGACATATATGCCCTTGGCCAAATATCTTTCCTTTTCTATATAATAGATAATAGATAATAGAAATATTGCGCATTAACAGATGAGGAACCCGTTTGGCTTAGCTAATTTAGAGTAGCTGATAAGCATTAGGCGCTGAAAAGCATTTTAAGTGTTGAAGCTGATTAAAAAAATAAGCAATTACATATTTGGATAAAAGTGCTGAAATTATTAAGCAGCTGAAAAACTAGGTATACGAAGAGTTTTGTTTTAAAAAAGAAGTATTTTAGGGATAGAATAGTAAATATTTTGGTCAAACCTAAAGTGCTTATAAGCTGAAATTTGATAAGTTGGGAGAAACCAACTTATGACTTTTGACTTATTTTTGGCTTATAAACACTTAACTTATAAGCACTTTTAATTTTACCAAACACGTAGATAAGCCAGAAAATGCTTGTAAGCCAGTTTGATCAGCTTATAAACTTAGCCAAACAACTTCGAGGCATTGTTTGTGGGCGCAACAGTGACCGATTTGCTAAAAGGCATCTGAAACCACCTAGGTGCTTGGATAGTGGGTTTTTTGCTGGCCCAGTCACACATATACATTGCATCACAGCAGAATTGCAGGCCTGGACTAAGTCTAGCAGTCCAAATGCAACTACATATATTAATACTTTCTGATTGCAGGCACCTCCGCAAGATGCTACATGACCCAGTAGTTCTACATGCCAACAGGGAACAAAATGGCGTAGCGACTCATCTTGCAAAGTTAGGAAGTAGGATGCAATGCGATGCTGCTCTACAACTTTTCGTTGAGCCACCACTTTTTGTGTCAAGTCAGTTGCAGGCAGATCAACTAGGATCGTTGAGCCACCACTTTTTGTGTCAAGTCAGTTGCAGGCAGATCAACTAGGAGCCACTACTCAACGCATAGTTTCAATCCTAGGAGCACCGGAAGTAGACTATCAGAATACACAACCATGTTTTGTTAGTAATTTGATAGTTCCAGATATTTTTCAACCATACTTTCAATGCTGAGGCAGAATCAGCTGCTTGCACCACTGGGGGTCGTCGACATGTTAGCATTAGGGACGACAACTCCAACTTAGCTGCTGCTACTCTAACTAATGTTTCTGTATGTTCTAGGGTGCGTGAGCACCAAACCCTGTACGCAAACTTTTAATTAACGCAATCTATCTTTTATACCCGAAAAAAAAAAGAATTGCTAAAAGACTGCAGATAGCAAAAGTTAGACCAACAACAGATAAAGCCGGCGTAAGAAGAGGTCCAAGTCCGCCCCATCAGCACATGTTCACCGAATACATGTACCTAGGGGTTGCAAACGGACGGATCGGGTCGAATATAAGCAGGTTAAAAACGAATAATTCAAAAAACAGATAAATTAATGGATAATATGGATGGATAACTGTTTTCTTTTAAAACATTTTGCCACCTCTACATGTACCTATCTCCTGAATAAGTCCGCCCACCAACACCTTTGCCTCATGCTTTAATGAGCTCCATAAGAACTTGGACAAATTGAGCTTAGTTGCAGCTAAACTTGCCTACTGCGCTCATACACCCGGTGAACAATGTAGGGAGAAGAATTTGCAGATAACATATTCTAGCCCCTTGGTTGATAAGGTAATAACAAACATTCCATCAGTATTACCGAAGGAGACTGTCGAGCTTCCTCCAAACACTAAGCAAATCATTATGCTAATATGCTTGCCTTTAAATTCATGCGCTTGCAACATCGTAAAGGACATGCAATTTTTCCTAGAACCAATGACATTGGCAAATAAATCTGTCATGTCGGGTAAGTGTAATATAGAAATTAAATCTGATATGTGGTGAGCAACATCTCACCACATTACTGACATGGTACAGGTTTCTATAATCTTAATACTGCAGGATTGGAAACAAAATGACATGTTATTGACTTGAAAATATGCAGCAAAGTTTCTTCCTTACCTTGTCATACTCCAAAGAACTAATAATGCAAGATAATGAGCTAGAAAAAGATTCATCTTAAATTCAAATTTAGACATTTGTCACTATTTCGATTTACATAAACTGCAAGTATGCTAGGCTTTTATATGGTTAGAACAAAATCATATACTTGGTCAACTATACAAATACAAATCAATACTCTAGCGTCATAAATCACCAGTAGGAACCTGGCTACCATTACCCTGAAATCCTCCGCTTCAGCAACATTACGACAACCTACTCAGTGGTAGATGTAGCATTTAGGGAAAATGGGATGGTGCGAATGTCAGATTTACCAATCACACAAAGGGTGAAAACAAACTCTTGGATATGCTCCTTCAGGAAGAACCAGGAATTCATCGATATCTCCTTAACCTGGGCTAAGCTTTCTTCCTCTCCAATTTAGGAAACAGCTTGGGCCATACTCTCCTGGGGACGTTCTTTAATTATCTTCCTTGGTAGAGTCTGCAACAGAATTAATATAAGAAATTTCAGGTCATCGCGGTACTCTTTTATCACTCAAAGCTTGAGAAATTTCAGGTCATCCCAGAAAACTTTTTATCGGTAAACATTGTCAAAAGTTCATTTCACATTTTAAATTAAACAGGATAAGAAAGGAAAAACCGATCAATCTATAATTTAAAAGAAAATGCAGCTTTGAAGAGTAGAGCGTGTTATTCTTCAGGAAAAGATCAACTTAAGTGGGCAAATAGCATAGAGATGCTAGACAAGCAACCAATCCATTCAATGCACCAACATTCAATTTCATTTTCATGAATTTAGACCTAAGAAAGTTAAAAGACATCCTTTCAGATGACAATGAATGCAGGCAAAAAACCTCGAATGACTCGTGAACACTTGAATGCAAAAGGCAAGATCATAAATTATTATTGAACAGTTTGCCAAGAATGCCTGGGAGTGTAACAACTAACAAACCTCAGAATGAACTTATTATAAAATTAATGGATCAATCCTCAAAAGGATGCATTTGTTAGAAATTTCGAGCTGCAAACTCCATTGCCAGCAGAACCTAAAAACAACTCTCAAGATTTATTCTTTTTTATCAATTATGAATTAAACATCCAAGAAGATCATGACTAACCAAGGTCTTAGCCAAGTCAGAACCCCCCCCGGGGGGGGGGGGGGGGGGGCAAAAAAAAACAGAAAAAAACAACAAGACGGGCATCTAAACATTCTGCAAATAAGCAGGCACACATAGGTAAGAAATGGTATCAAACCTCAATAGTTCGTCCGCGATTGTCAAACAAAACGAAATTTTCAGGAAGTTCATTATCCGTAATGGTGCAATCACGTGGGGTCTCGAAGAAAGAAAGAGAAAATTGCTTAGAAACAACACCAACATCAAAATAAATCAACCCAGAACTAGGAATATCTACACGGATCCCTTTCACAGCGAACCAAAGAAATAATTCCTGAGCCGCAACACCAGAAATGTTTAAAATCTGACCATAATCGAGGGTCCCACACACGATGCTATCGTACCGTAAATGGGTTTCGAACTGGGCAGCACAAGATTGCGGTAGATGCACCTCGAAGCGTCCCGATGATGGATCCATTGAAAAATTGGTAATTCCTTTGGGTAAAAGACCAACAGGGAGGCCATGGGAGTTGAGAATGTCGTAAATGTTTTTTTCGTTTACAGAAATTGGGAAAGATGAAGCAGATGATGGATGTGGGTTTATGAAGAGCATTGTGAAGAGAGTAAATATTGCGAAATGCATTGAGGCCATTGCGTCGGAGAGAAAGAGATGGCAAGAAGGAATTTCTTTTAGGGTTTTGGAAGAGAGATCATAGGATTCGAGGTGAAGGGACAACCTTCCCTTTTGTTCCCCTTTTATTTTATGCACGCATATTTGCATATTATAATTTTCTTCTCCTTTTTGAGTTTAAAATTTAAATTTGACCCCGGATAGATTTGAATTTGAACAACTTTTTTAGAAAGAAAAAAAAAAGTATTTAATTTTCCTCCCATCTCCATTACTTTTTCGAAAACTTGTTTTTTTTTCAAAACAAAAATTGCTCTCTAAAACGAAACTATATTTATTGTTGGAACATTCATGTATATATGTTAATTGCAAACTTATTTACCACTTTTATAGAATCCTTCTTAATTACATTCTATATATAAAATCTTTTAAAATCAGGAGCAGGGCGAATTTAGGGGCGGAAGGGTGTTCACTCGAATTCTTTCGCCTAAAAATTATATTGTCTATATAAGATAAAATCTACTTTTTATCTTTATATATTATATTTTAAATCTCCTTAATACAATGCAAAAGCATAATTTTGAATTATATGTTCCTCCGCTAACCCACTGCTGTAATTAGTTTTTTCTTCTCATTTTTATAGCCACTTTTTCTATCTAATATCTTCTCGTTTCTCTCTTAAAAATCATCAAAAGTTTCATTACTGAATCATCTTTGAACAAATTCTCAAACCTCGTAAGAAAATTTATAATCACAACTACACACTAAGAAATAATAAACATTAAATTTATTAAAAAGCTTCATTGACAGTCATTAAGAAACTTTTATGCTTTTATTCGAAATGTGTGTTCTTTTAATTAAGAATATTTTTAGAGTTTATATCTTATTTGAGGGAGTTCGATGAAGACTAGAGTTAGTTTTGGTCCGTATTTCAAATTGAAACTCGAGTAAGAAGAAGGAGAAGAATATTATATAAAATAAGTATATTGTATAGGGTAAAATTTGCAATGCTAGGAGGCCTTTTAAGAGAATGACACGTGGGACGTAAGGCAAGGAATAGTTAGAACCAAAGGCAATTATCCTGTTTGTCATCGGAATGAACGACACTTGATCATAGGCTAAAAACTCATGTTTTAGTTATTGTAACAACACTATAAGTATTGCATTTCACAATGATTTGAGCTTAAATGATTATGAATTATACTAAATTCATGATTTATGCCTTGCAGGAAGAGTTTCCAACTTAAGAATTAATTCGGAATGAATTTGAATAATTTGAGGCTTTGAAGTCTAAGTAAAAACTAAACAAATCAAGTTGGAATCGTGTTCGGGGGTCACAACGCAAGTCCGGAGAACAAAACAATGAGTTGAGCAGGCATAGGACACATTATCTAGTAAAATACCCATAACTTTTTGCTCAGAACTCCGTTTGGGCTCCATAATATATTGATGGAAAGCTATTTAAAAGGCTACAACTTTCATGTTTTGTATTTTACCGAATTCCCAAACGCGCGAAGTATAAAGTTCGCGCGAACGTTCGCGTGTTTTGGCAAACTTTCTGCCTTGATCGCGCGAAGAAACGTGCGAAGTTCATAGTTCGCGTGAAAGTTCGCGCGTTTCTGTCCGGGAAGTAAATTATTGAGGGGTAAAATGGGAAATCTGAGGGGATCCACTCAACTTACATAAAGTAAACCTCCATTATTGAGAAGGAGATCAGATTTTGAATGAGATTTTAGAGAGAGAAGGAGAAGAAGGAGATTCATCTTGGAGCTAGGAGAAGAGAAGAAGAACAACATCTTGGAGCAAGGATTCAAAGAGTTCTTCTAAACTTTCTTCTAGTTCTTTGTTTATCTTGTGTTTAAGACTTTTATTATTGATTTTTGTATGAATATGAGTAGCTAAAAACCCAAGTATTCTGGGGTCATGGATGTTAGATGATCTTGTTGTTTGAAGCTTAGATTGAAGATCTTGAATTTATCGTTATGGGTTGTTTATTTGATTCTGCTTTTAATTATTTTACTGCGTAGCTAACAGTGAAATATTATTTACGAATCTTGAGTTAAACTTGACAAAGGAAATTCTTGGTTGCATATAGAATCAAATAGAACAAGATCTGAATCCTGGGCATCGGGTGAAGGATTTGCGATTAAGATAGACATATACTTAATTGCCTTGTTTGGTTGAAGAATATGAGTTGTAAATGCATTCTTGTTAATATTAATACCACAGACATATAAGTATTGATTTAACTTGAATAGATGCATAAGAACTCGAAAGATTANATGACCCTGGAATATCCTTATCCAAATTGTTATCAAAATATTGTGTAATTGTTGTAGTAATTTTGTGTTGAATTATTGTTTAATTATTAAGTAATTTGTAAATTAATTATATATATATTTTGTGACAATTTAGCTTGAATTGATAATTGTTTAAGTCTACATCAGTTGAGAAGTTAATCACAATTCCTCGTGGGAACTATACTTTACTTACTACTATATTACTTGTCGATCGCGTACACTTGCGTGAGTGTTTTGGTCGCAACAAATTTTTGGCGCCGTTGCCGGGGAATTAGAAATTAACTATTCGTCTAGATTAGACTTTTATTATTATCTTTACCAGTTTATTTTCTTTTCTTTTTGTAAATATGTTATTTTTATAACTATTTGATTTTTCTCTTAGTATGTTTCTAGTCATCTCAGGATGACATCTGGGGATGAAATATAAGGAGGTAAGGTTAATGATGAAGATGCTTGGTTGATCAAAGATTTTTATGGCCCGTATTTTTGGGCTAGTCATGGCCTCACCTTTTGGAGATCTGAATTTGAATATGGGAGTAAAGGTTGGTATTGGGACGGATATTCTCGATTAGTGGATTCTGCAGAATGACATTGTTTACTAACAACGGTGATGAAAGATTGGTCTAAGGAGAGAGATGAGCTTGCACAAAAAAGTGATAATTTTTGCTTGGCTGTGCATAACTTGGATTCATATTTGAGTGCAAAGGTTGATGCGTATAACGCCCAACAATTTAATGTTGAGTTGTATGAAGCTGAAAAAAATCTTCTAAACCAAATAGAGGAGCTAAAACAAGAATACCAATCATTAGATCATATTTTTCTTGAGGATGTCCTTGTTAAGAAGAATGCTCTAGAGTCATGTGAGGGAGTAGATAACATTACTTTAGAAGAATTGAGTGTGTATATACATGAGAATGTAAATAGTAGTAAAATACATGAGTTATAGTGCATTAGATCTCACTCCAATAATTTTTCCACATTGTGTTTAGATAGTAAGATAGTAATCGAGCCATTTGAGCCTATGGGGAAGTCAAAGAGTGAGGATGAAAGTGCCTATATTCTTGAATTTCTTGTGCCAAAAAGCAAAAATTACATTCCTCATCCAATGGACGAGAAATGCCGAGTGAAAAATTTATTACTTGGCCTGATTATCTTTGTAGCCCCACCAAAGGAGCATAGCGACAGATTTGATGCCTTGTTAGGGGTACAATTCATAAGTTCAAGGTGGAAGCAAAAAAGTGGTTCACGTTGTATATTGTCTATGTAGGATTTGTATATATTCCTATGTAATATATTTTGTATAATAATTTTAAATTTTTGTAAAATAGACTAATTTCTTTTTATGTTTATTGTTTATATTTTTAGCTTAGTTTGTAATTTTTACTTTATGTACAAATGTATTAATTATCTCTAATGTTGGGTAGGCAGATAAGCATTATATCATTTTAATTGAAGAACAGGGTAGTCTGAATCCCCGTATATATGCTAAGTGTCAACATGACAATAACATAAGTATGGGGTATTTACTCTACTTGCTCTTAAAATGATCTTTGTGCTTTTAGCTAATATATCATATTGTGTAGGTATAATGTCTCGGCTCCCAAGTAAGATCAAACACTGAACCATCTGAGGTTGCATCTAGTAGCCGACGAGGATGAGGATGTGAAGATGAAGATGCTTAGGCCAATGGCCCCAGGAAGTATCTTTTCTGATCTATTTTAATTTATTTTCGCATTAGGGACAACACATTTTTTTTGAGTGTGGGGTGGTTTGCCCCTATTGTAATGTACTTATTTTTATATTTTCCGTATTTTAGTTGTTTGATTTTATTTAGTTTGTTAAAGTTGCTTTTATTTTATTTTGTTAGATTATAGTGTTAATAGATAGTAAGATGATTTTTTAGCTCGAATATCGAAATTTTAAAAAAAAATCAGAAAATATTTTTCTTTTATTCCAGTTAATTTAATAATTTTCCTTTGGTTTTTCTTTGTGCCGCGGTTCTTTTCCAAGGGTGTATTTGAACTGGGTGTAGTATAATTTTTATTTCGCATGAATAAAAAGTTTCTAATTTACAGAGTTAGTCTCCTCAAATGCACATGCTTTAGAAGTGATATATGCCTTATTTGTGATGTTCAAATCTCAATTCTTGATTCTAAAATAAGTGCCTTAAATTGTATAATGATGACTATGCTTAACTGCTTTGACTAGAGAGTCGAGCAAGATCCAAGCTTGAGTGAATTATGTGCCAATGTGTGAGTAAGGATTGCTGAAATATTATGTGTATAATAGTTGATGTCTAGAACTTGCCCCCAAGTGTTTTGCAAAGCGAAATAGTAGCATTATTCAGTTTAGGAGATGATATAGGCATTTCTTTGTTGAACCAGTTTGATAATTAATTCCACCTAATTGTATATATCCTAGTCAAACCTTTTGAGCCGTTAATCCTATTTCTTTGGCACCCACGTATAAACCTTACCAATTTCTGTCATATATCAGTTGTTTGCACCTCTATCTCTCATGAGCACTTAATGTTGTTTTAATGTTGAAGAAGTTGAGAAGAGATTGGTTGGTTTATTTGAAAAAAAAATCAGAAAAAGAGTAAAGAATAATTCATATGTATATATATATGGGATGAATTTTCAGTAGTAACATTTCCTAACCTAAGGTGCTTGAAGAGAATGTAATTTTTTGTTAGTATGTAAAATCTCAAAAAGGTTGGAGATGGTTTAACATAGGAATGATGCTGAAATTTTGAAATATGTTGTATGTATGGAAGTATCCAAAGAGGTGTAGTTACTACATTCTATATTTTTCACACCTTTTTTTCTAGCCCACATTACAACCAATTAAAGTCCTACTTGATCCTTGACTGAATAAGCTCAATTAGTAGAGTATTACACTAGGGGCAA
>MU761084.1:3515-34977 GCA_026770625.1 Nicotiana glauca | reverse complement strand
AATTCTTGAACCCTGAACCAAAGTTCTGGGTTCTTTTTCCCCAGCAGAGTTGCCAGAGCTGTCACACCTCCTTTTTCTGCTTTACAACCCGCGAGGGATATAATAAAAGGAGTTTTTCCACTTAAAGGACAATCGAAACGGGATTCGTTTATTAAGAGATTCATGGTCGCCACTTGGGAGATTTATGGTGTCCCAAGTCACCGATTTGAATCCCGAATCGAGGAAAGGGTTTGACTCTGTTTAACAGTCGCGAACCAGAAATCCGGGTAAGGAATTCTGTTAACCCGGGAGAAGGTGTTAGGCACTCCCGAGTTTTGTGGTTCTAGCACGGTCGCTCAACTGCTATATTTGGCTAAGATTTAATTTTCTATACATGTTACCCTACTTGTGCAATTTTAGAATTAATTACCGCTTTTTGTTAATTATTTTATTTAAGGAAGTGAACGTCGTTTAAGAACATATTTTCGGATCACGTCACATAAAATGCACCCGGATCCTCGACACCTTCTTATTCAACGTTTTCGGATTTGGATTTGGGTTGCATGAAATGCACACCCGTATTAGGAAGGTAAGATTATTAAAAATTGCGCCTAAAGCGGCTAACGTATTATTATCTTTTGGGAAGGCCGTGAAATTCGCTAAACGGCCTATCCCGAATACTAAGTATTTTTAGTAAGTAATTAATGAGGGCCCCGCAATTTTGTATTTTTGATTTGGCGAGGGTCATCTCATTTTTTTATTAAAGGCCAAACTAAAGTAGCTAAATTTTCTATTTTTTGTCTCTAATAGTTAATTAATTCATGAATATAAATTCGAATCTCGAATTCAAGTCCGAATTCAAACAAAAGGATGAAACCCTTTTAACTTGAACCTGCTACCTAATTCAAAATATGATTTCATTTTTATGGATTAATTTTTCATATTCCTAATTACTTATTTTTAATGTTATTGTATTTGGTATTTTTGGTTCTCACTTAAATTTCAGAGCATTTTTGGGCCTTTATCTTGACCCAAGAACTGGACAGGCAGAGCAAAATTTTAGCCAAAGAGACAAAGTGGGCCTTAGGCTCTATTTATCTATGGACCTGACACATGAGCCCATAATAGCCCACATGCTTATTATCAAATGAAAGTTAGGTCTGTTTTTCACAATTTTTGAACGGTCCAGTTTGTAAAGAGCTACTATATTGTTTCAAATATTTTTCTAATCATTACTTAATCTACGGAATAGGAGCAACGATTACAGTAAACTAAAATTATTTCAAAGTGATTATAACTTACTTACAACAAATGATTTATTAATGAGCCATCATTTCCAAATTCGTTCAGTCCAGTGGCTTGGGGTTAATATCAATATCTATTTCTACTTGGACATATTTGTGACTTAACACAGGGATCAATTATCACTTAACCTATAGAATTTTATAAGGCTTTTAATTTCAGCTATTTGAACTAATTTTCTACATTACTAACAGAATACTTTACAATTCCTGTAAAATGATCTAAATCCATACAAATTACCATATAATAGACGGAAACCTCTACAAAACTATACTAAAATAAAGCATACCATAACCTGGCAATCTACATCACCACAGACATTCCTACACAGTTCAAATTGATCCTAAACGATTTTTATGTTTATGTATGCTACTGATGTTGAAAATGAGATAAATCGATCAACAGAATTATTATGAGCTACTAATTCTAAGATAAATGTGACAGTCCAAAGTTTAAACTTAATTACAAAATATGATCTGAAATTACATGAAACTCTACTCTGAAATTTTGTAAACAATAAGCTATGCTATCATTTAATTCACGCCTTCAGCTGAGATTATGCAAATGTGTACCTGGAATTATGAAATGAAGCAAGGAGGTCAGCAACAGTTTTGAGACAGAGTAACTCAACAACAACAAGTCAACAACCAGTTATTGATCCAAAAACAGCTCCAGAATGACCCAGGAATATTCAGAAATAATTAAACCAGTAGATAAGCAAATTGACTTGATTTGAACTCAACTTCGAACTTGAAACTAAACTAGAAGAACTTCTGAAATTTCCAGCAATCCAAACAGAAACCAGAACAGTTGAAACAGGTCTAAACACCTTGAAACTCGAACTTAAAGGCTCTAGAGGTCCACACTAATGGCTGGAATTGCACAAAGCTCCAATGTAACAGTATATTTTTTTTTTTTTTGAGTTTTTGGAAGTTTTCTAATATTTTTGAGTTTTTGAAACTTTGAATTTCGAAATTGGATCTTAAGAAGGCAGAAATTGCTTGGAGAAAATTTTTCAGATCCTCAAACTTGTAAAACAAGGCACATTAGTGCCTATTTATAGATGTAAATCTGGAGGAAAATTCAAATTTTAGTATTTACACATTAGTCCCTCTTTTATTTCATTTCTACCCTTTATTTTTTAACTTGTAATACAATTAGCTATACTTATTTATTGAGAACTATACTAATACCCCTATCTAGAAGATTCTATTATACTATAATCCCTATAGTGCCCTTACTTTAATTCAGAATCTACTAAACTACCCTTTTCCCATACCCATATTGCCCCTAGAGTTATGTTATAACTACTATTAACCCTTTTCCTATACCCCAAAATACCCTCCCTTCACTTCTGTAATTACTGTTTCCTCTACCCCTAATTGCCGGATTTTAATTATCAATTACTACTCAGCTATATCCAATCCTGATTAATTATAGCCAAATTCAACTAATTAACCACTAACTGAACTAAGCATAATTGACTTACAAATAGCCAAGAGAAATACTAAAACATATTGAACTAAAACAAACGATTCACACCAAATAAGCTAATGACTGACTATTGGATCAACAAACGATTATAACCTATGAATTGCATTAGAATAAGAATCATTTAATATTGATAAAAGAAGAACTAAATAAAGGCATAATACTAATCATTCTATTAAACTAAACCATTGAACAAGCAAAAATAAGAACAGAATCCTATGGAAATTATTATAGACTATTTAAAGCATGAATTGAACCAATCAGAACAATAATAATGCATAAAAGAAAAGAAAAATAGGAGAAGAACTCACTGATGTCACGAAAAACTCCGGCCAACCAATTTTGAGAGAATCTTTCGAGATTCTTGACCCGTAACATCCCCAACCATGTGTTTTCATAAGAAAACACGTGGTTAAGGATATTATGGGTAAAAAATCATAAAGATTTGAGTTTGGACTCTTGGCCGGAAAATTTTGAAATTAATATTTGAGGTCTTCCGTTGATATTTGAGGACTATGGTTTAGATATTTAGGATAAGAAGGTGAAGGCGAGTCTACGGTGTAAATTAGGGGTGATTTGGGGTAAGTGTTGTTCGTCGGAGGTAGGGTTCCGGCGAGACAAAACTTAATATTCGAACATATGGGGTGATGTTCGAAGGAAACTAAGTAGAGGGGTGGAAAGAGGGGTTCAAGGCGGTTATATGGTGTAAATCTGGTAAGGTTAGGTGGTGGTGGTGTTTCCTGCCGGCGAGGGTTCCGGCGGGGTCGGCGGAGGAACGGGAGCGAGCGGCTATGGTTTGTTATAGTGAATGGGATGGAAGAGACGAGGGTAACGTTTGATCTTAAAACATATTAATTAATTATGGGAGAAGGAACCAAAGCAATTGGATCATATGATTTTGAAGGGGTCATATTTAATTGACACTCAAACGGTGTCGTTTGGTTTATGAGAGATCAGGCTGTGACCGTTGGATCAAGGGTGATCAATGACTGGGATTTAACGACGCCAAACGGCGTCGTTTTGATTAGTTGAGGCTGACCGGGTTTGGGTGGGAATTTTGGGCTTGGGGCGGATGTTTTTGATTTGGGCTAAAAAACTGTGGTGTTTAGCCCAATTTATTTAACAGTCCTTTTCTTTCTTTTATCTTTTATTTGCTTTTCTTATATTTAAACTCATTTTGTATTTTATTTTTATTTTTTGTATTTTTGTATATTTTGTATTTTTCTGATTTATTTTATATTATTTTTGTTTTCTGATTTTATAAAATTGAGATATTAAACTAATTAAAGCCTAAAATCATTTAATAACTATTTTGTAGCAATTTTTAATTAAAATAATAAAATGCTAAAATGAACTATTTTTTGTGATTTTCTTTAAATTGCTCGAAAATGAATTAATACCTTCCCAATACCAAAATATAAAATTAAAATCCTAATGCAAATGCATATTTTTATATTTAATATGAGTTATTATGCAACCAATTAACACAAGAATGCAACAAAATTCCTGAAAATTGTAAAAATCATTTTATTTGAAGCTTTTGGAATAATTTGCTTAGGGCAAAAATCACGTGCTCACAATTCCCGAGCTAATTTGTAAGGATGATTGGTGTTAAAACGTGAAGTAAATAGTTTAGATCGAGCTAGCCAAAGCGATATTCGAACCAGTAAGGGGGCGTTCCAGGGCGTAAAGCAAGCCAGTAGATACCTCGAAGCCAGGCCTCGAGCCTATCTTGGGTTTATCGAGGGTAGTCGGGAAGGGGGGATAACAGATAAAGATTTTTTCATTGTTAACAATAACTAACATACCTAGTGTAATCAAACAAGTGAAGTCTGAGGGATAGTAATTATGTAGCCTTATTCCTATCTTGTGCAGGTAAAGAGATATTTTCGGTAGAATTATGTAGTGCAGGTTCAATTCAGAATTGTGTCATGCATTTATCATTTCAAAAAGGGTCCTTTATTTTGTTCCAAACCAACAACAATGATATACCTAGTGTATTCCCACAAGTGGAATTTGGAAAGGGTAATATGTACTGTTTACCGTGAAAATGATAACAACAATTAAATTTGTAAATATGATTCTAAAAATACATGATCTATTCCAAGCTAGTTTGTAAGGACGATTGGTGTTAAAATGTGAAGTAAATAGTTTAGAGCGAGCTAGCCAAAGTGATATTCGAACCAGTAAGGGGACGTTCCCGGGCGTAAAGCAAGCCAGTAGATACCTCAGAGCCAGGCCTCTTTAGTCGGGAAGGGGGGGATAACAGATAAAGATACAAATAAGCAAGGCTCTATGCTATCATTCTTGAGCTAAATGATGAAGAACAAACAAAGAAACAATAAAATGCTAAGGTGACCTCGGGGTCGATGAACACTGATAACTTAGGAGAAAGAGGGAGAGAGATATTATTGCGTTATGGAGAAGTAGAGCAACATCAGCCGTTTACAAGGTGAGGTGAGTCCCCCTTATATAGGAGAGGGGACTCAGTAAAGTATGTATATATTATTTACGGGATTAGAAAGATGGGACGACCTGACGCAAGTCCTCTCAGTAGGCTACAGATAGACCGGCCCTATCAGGTTTAGCCATGTGCTTAAGAGACCTCTTCTCTTATCCTGACCTCGGGCCCTGCTTCTTTCGATTCGGACCCCGATGAGCCTTGAGGTCGAGAACTCGATCGTGGCCTTCCACCCTCGGGGTCCCGGGGAAGGCTCCCAAAATTGTCTTGATAGCAAAAATCAAGATTTTTGATTTTATCGCGTACAGATAGTCTCCGCATTTCTCATGACGAAGTGATGGGAAATGATTCTAACACTCGACTCCTCGAGATCCTTTTGGCGACGCTATAATGGTGATTCAGATCGTGGAATAATCTTCCGTGACAGATGGCGTGCCTTATAGATCTTCGCTCGATATCTTATCATTCCTGCTCCTCGAAGCAAAAGTACTGTCGTCGGTTCGTTTCTTCAAAGAGGGTGTAATTACACATGTCGATCAACCTTTTAGAGCATCGATAACCGTGCCATTTTCCCCTATAAAGGAGGGCGCTTTGTGTCATTGCATCCTTTATCTCAATATTTTTGCTGGTGTGCTTTGCATCTTCCTTCCCATCTTCTTTTACCTTTGATTACCACGATGGAAGCTTTCTATCCCAAGGCTGTTTGGAGGAATTCTTCCGGGCAACATCGAGGCCTTCTGCCGGGGCCTCCTTTTGTTAATCATAAGCATGCTATACCGATACGGCCGCAGTCGTCGGTATATAAGTCGCTGATGCTACCGTCGGCCCGAGATGGCGATGGGCAGAGAGTTGGTTTCACTTCTGCTTAGATGGTTGTTCCGATTATGCACCGCTGCTCAATCTTCTACCTAAGCCTGGTGTGGCACTTTATCCCTAGGGCTCTTTCTTTCCCAAGGGATAAAATGGCACTGCCGGCTATTTAGACGGGGGGCCCGTCGAATCTTCAAGCTTTGGCTTTGGCGGGACATGTCTCTTTTCTCTGCCTCCTTCGCGTCCCCTTCTTTTCCTTTCCTGCGTCTTCCCTGACGGAGATCCCTCAGGGGATTGAACTGGAAGCCTATGGGAGGTGTAGGTCAAGGAGTCACCCTCGAGGATATGTGCTCGAGGGTGTGACGACCAGGTATGCTGATACCGGAGATGAACTCTCGAGGGCTGATCGGGCGCCCAGGTTTCATCACATGTACATCCTCCCGTTTCTCAACTTTAAGCATAGATTTTTGTAAGCCTTTGTACTTTGTATGTAATGACCCTCCGGGGCTTTGTAATCGAATGTTGTGACCCCTCAGGAGCTTTTGTACTTGAAACTTTATAAATAAAAAATGAACTTTGTTGACCTCTCCTTTCGAATTTTCTTTATTTATGCATGCTTTCATGCCCTTCGAGGCTCTTCAAAGGCATTCCTTTGTGTTGCTGATTGCTGATATTAATTTTGGATGTGAGTGTTTGTTTAGATTTCTTTCCGATCGACATGGGATTTTTCCGATCCCATCATCGTCTTTTGGGACAACTCTGGATCAATCTGATAGATTGATGCTGTGAGAGTTTTTTGAGTTATTCGGAGATCGCACGTTGAGTTTCGGGGTTCCCGGGGATAATGCTTCCGGATGCAGGTTGCCTTTGGTTACCCCGGAGCCCTAATTGATCTGGATGTAGACGGTCCTTTCGGGCCGCATGAGATATACTTTTTCTTCCCTTTTGGTGCCTGATTTCTTTTACACCTTTCGGGATTTTTGAATTCCTTATTTAGTTTATGGGCCATCGTAGCTTGCCATGATAGCTCGTTCTGGTCTCTGGCTGATTGGCAAGGCTCTTTCCCAATCTTTTTGTCGTATTTGGATTGGTGGAGGAACGACCAGAGCTATCGGGTCATGCCTGCTTATCTGGAGATTGCGAGTCGAATTCGGGGGCCTTCGGGGACAATAACCTAGATGGGGTTTATCCTCGAATGCATCGATAAACCCCGTTGACTTTGATGTGGGTAACTCTTTTAGAGAGTGTAAGGTTGGCTTCCGGTGTTTACTCCTCTGCAGTAGGAATCGCGAACCCGGGCGTATGCCTTGTGTATGGTGTTGGTGCTTTGGAGCTCATCAGGGACTCGTTTCTTGGGGAAGGCGCATATTGGACTTCGGGCGAGTTATCCCCGCCGGCATTGGCTGCTAACGTTGCCCTCCGAAACCTTCCGTCACTTGTTTAGGGGGATAAGAAGATGTCCTGCAGGGGTGTATCTCATGCTTTCCTTCTTGTACCTGAAGCTTCTTCTCGTAGGTTTGCGATGGCCTTAGATCCGGGCTGGTTCTTTTAGGACCCGAGCCTTGGATAATTTCAGGCCTAATCTGCAAAAATTCTTAAAGGTGATGCCGTTTGTGCTGGAATTACCTGCGGGGGGCTAAGAGCTCCAGTGCAGGTTCAAGCCTTTAAGGGGATGAGTGATTCGGCTAGGACCCCTGCCTTCGAGGTTCAACTCAACTTGACCTGTGAGAATCCCACGGTTCAGGTAGATATGATTGAGAGACTTGAGTCTGAAATCTTGAGGGTCAGGGCCGAGATAATCGATGCTCGGACGGAAGCGGCATCAAGCCGAACCAGGGCTGATCGCGAGATGGAGATTTGTATAAAGGAAGCTGCTCATATTCAATCTGAGTTGAGGCGAGCCCTTGATCGCGAGGAGAGGATCAGAGAATATGTTTGCTACCAAACCTAGAGAGAGGTATTCGAGGAAGTTGGAGCAAGGGGCCTTGATTTTTCAGAGGAGTTGGCCTGAGCCAAGGTGGATAAAGGTGACGCTTGGCCATTCCTTGTGGACGCTGCAGAGGGTGACCTTTGATGAAATGCATCCCTTTTGGTAAAAAATAAAGGTTCCGTCATTTTGTAACCTCGTTTCCAGCGCGCGGGGCGTGCTTGTAGGTGGAGAATGTTTTTTGCATGTAATATAAGAGGAATTTTAAGGCTTTTGTTCCTTTTGTACCTTTTTTCTATCGTTGCTCTCAATCGTGTAGATCGGTTTTTGGAACTAGTCTCTGAGCTGCATCATGGCTCGAGCTTCGATTGGTCATCTGGCTCCTATTTGCCTTTACAGGCGGAGGGTGGTGACCCCATGTGCTTCTAGGCCGAAGCGATCTTGCGGGGGCGTGACCTAGGGATTTGTCTTGACTGTCGATGGCGTGTTGATAGCGTCGCTTGGGTCATCTCTTCAGGAGTATTCGCTGTTGAATTATTCTCGGGTTCCATCTTCGGGCATCTCGAGATACATCAAGCGGAGTGGATAAGCCAGAATAGTCTTTGACTGGGTGGCCCAATGGTTGAAGGGTAACTATTTTGTGGTCTTCGCCGAGGAGTATCTCGATCAGGTCGGTGCAGGGGGCTCCTTTTCCTGGAGGAATTGATCTGAGCCAGGAGGACAATCGCGGAGCTTGGTTGTCGTTCGCTGAGGCCGTAGAAGGCGCACTTCGATAAGCTGTAGTTCACGGGGTGCCTGCAGATGGAGAAAGGGTTTGGAGTTTTGTTTCTTTGATACCTTTATTGTTTTTGATCGGGCGGAGCAAAAGATAGTGGCGTACTCTATTTTTCAGGGCCGAGCTGGAGAGGTCCCTCGATCGCGTAGGCAGTAGCGGGGAATGTGCAATAGGGGGACTCTCGCAAAAATTCGTGCCAGAGGCTTCGATCCCTCGGAAGAGATTGAATGCGCCAAGGGAGCAAATTTTGATGCCAAGTTCCTGATAGCTGATGATGATGAGGAGGCCGATGGGCCGTGGCTGCCAAAAAAGGAAAATAAAGGGGGAACAAATATTCCCTGCCTTCTTTGCCGTGTATATACATATATAGATCCCACCATACGTCGCAGGCCGAGACTATGTCCTGTAATTTGTAATTTCTGTGTTTCGATTACCTTCAGGATCAGTCTCTGAGTCGTGTTACAACTCGAGCTCTGATTGGCCTTCCAGTTTTTTCCCGCCTGCATAGGCGGAGGGTGATGACCCTTTGTATTTCTGGACTGAAGTGATTTTGTGGGCGCTCGGCCTGGAGATTTGTCTCGGCCGTTGATAGCGTAGTTTGGGCCGTGCTTTTAGGCGTATTATGATTGAATTGCCCTCAGGTTCAGTCTCCGAGTCGGGATCCTGAATCGAGCTTATTTTACCCTCGAGCTCGTTTGGTCTGGTGATAATGACTTTCATTCTCTGCCCTTCGGCGCTTGGCAATTTTCTGGGTCCAGTCTCCGAGTCGTTCTGTGATTCGAGCTGTAATCGATCCTTAAGTCTCATCTGAGCTTTTGGGAGCGATGGTGGCCTTTCTGCTACTTGGTCGTTGAGACCTTTTAGTATGAAGCCTGGAGGCTTGCTTAAACAACAACAATGGCACTTACATTGTTCGGTCGTGGAGTCCTTTTGATATAAGAATCAGAGGCTCGCTTAGCCGGCGACAATGGCACTTACACTGTTTGGTCGTAGAGACCTTTTGATATAAGGCCCGAAGGCTCTCCTTAACCAATGACAATGGAACTTATGCTATTTGGTCGTAGAGACCTTTTGATATAAGGCCCGGAGGCTCTGCTTATGTTAACTATTTTAGATTTGGTATCCGAATTGGGTTACGACTCGAGCTCACTTTAATCCTCAAGTTGTCAATTTTCAAGTTGATGGTTGTAGAGACCTTTCGGTGTGAGGCTCGGAAGCTTGATTAGCCAGCGACAATGGCACTTACGCTGTTTGATGTGAGGCCTGGAGGATCTTTGTAGGCTTTATTTCCTCTCGTTAAGTCTTATTGATTATTTTACCGGACCCATTGTCGGTTCTAAAAGAACCTCAATTTCAAGTCGTAGTCGGCAATGTTTTGAGCACCTCAGAAGGTTCGTAGCCCATAGGTCGAGTAGATCGACGCTTTTGCGATTTTGGAGCCGACGTGGTCAGGACTCGTTTTTTGCTTGTTGAGGGAAGCCTGTGTTTAACCGGTTCTTTCCGAAGTAGATTCGGAGGATTTTCTAGCAACAGTCGGGCGTTCCCGAGTTGTATTTTTTGGGCTGTAGCAGCCATTTCAACTAGAGTCGTATGCGTTTGGCCGGGGCCATTTTTGATCCTGAGAGACAGTTTTAGGTGTCTACGCCGAGGGTATGCCCTTTAGGAATTCTTATAAATGCGACGTATAGCCTAAACTGCAGTATTTTTCACACCTATTAAGGTCTTACAGTTTGCCATGCATGTTGAGGTCTTACAGTGTATGGAGAATAGACTGGTTTTGCTGAGGCTGCCCGTTAGGGTCTTAAGGTTTCGGATTTTCTAGTGCGTGGAGATTGGTAGCAGTCTCCAAGTCATTGAGTTTGCTTGAAGACATCTTTTCATGAGCTCAAAGCTATTTCTGGGGGCTTGATGAGCCCGAAGCTATTTTTGGAGGGCTTGGTGAGCTTGGAGTTCCGACCCTGGGGTCGTGCAAGTTGTCGAATTGCTCATGTTGAGTCTCCGAGTATATCGGATTAGTATAGGCTTGAATACCGCCTTTTGCAGACTTGTAGACATATCGTGAGGGCTTCATGAGCCCGGAATCCCGACCCTATGGTCGTGGGGGTACTAAATTGTTTAAGTCTCCGAGTGTTTCAGGACGCATTTGATGGAGAGGTTTTTCACCGAGGATAAGCCAAAATATTTTTCTTCGAGGCATCGAATGCATAAAAAATATTCTTTATTGCCTGGCAAAAATATATATTGTAAATACATGTTGTCCTATTGCTGTGAGTCCGGTCCACATGGGTGTGACTCCCCTGATTACCTGATGTGCTTGTATGATTCCATATTGGAAAATTTCAGGAGAGGATCATGAACCCGTCGGGTCCCTTTCCCGGGGATATGCAGTTCTGCTAATAATCTTGTCGGCTGAACCTTCTTCCTGTTAGCAACCTGATCAAGGAAAGAATGCCTGGTGGGCCCCGTGGTGGCCGCGGATCCTCGAGAGGGATCCAGAACTACTGAATGCTTCAGCTGGCTGGCTGCGTATAGATTAGCAACAAGAAAGGAAAGGAAATGATAAAAGGAAGCTGCGTTTTGTGGAGTAATCCCCACGACAGTCGTCCTCCTCGTCCAGCTAGGCCTGGTCGAGGATGTGATTGTCCTTACCCTTTGGCCTCATTTGAGGGCAACGCCGGGCAAGGGATCTCCTCTTGTGCTCGTAGCTAGATGCTTTGGCCCTGCGTCTGTCATTGGGTTTTACACCCTTGGAGGAGCAGGATCGAAATTGTGTCATGGGCTACGCATTCGCCGTTGTCTGTACAAAGCGTCTGCGCCCTGCGTTGCTCGATGTATTAGCCTGATCTTGGGCAGGCCATGCAAGGGGAGTGATTTGGTTGTTGTGGCAGTCTCCATTGGGGACATATTAGCGGTCCATCCCAAGAGCGACGTTGCTCCGGATTGTCCTATTGGCTTTGGCCCGACATTGTCGGTATAACTTTGGCTAATACACGTGTACTCATAAATGTATGTTTTATTTGAAATGAGCTTGAATGAAAGAAGGGATTACCGATATGTTAATGTGATGCCGAGGTGGAATCTCGGCGTCCTTTTCATCGAGCGAGAGGGTGTCCTTGGGGAGTGTTCCCTGGGACCATCTCTTTTGGGTGACGGGCACTTGCATTTTACGTTCTACGGATCTTAGCGGGATGTCACCATCCTTTAACAGTTGTGATGATATGTCGTATCTTGTCGGCTCTGTTTGTTCGATTTCCTCTCGTCTGTGGAGCTGGATTTGGGTTTTCTCTTTTGGCGATACTTTGTGGTTACCTTTATTCAATAGCATAGTTGCTGCTCTTTTGGGTCTGTAACTCCGAGCGTTCCACGATTCTCGTGGCGGGCCATGGTTTTCCTGAAGGTGTTTCGGTTGAATAGGTCCGAGCCACCTAGATTTCTTGGCTTCGCGTATGGTGACTACTATGCTTGGAACTGCAACGTTGAAGTTAAGCTCCATTGGGCGAGGTTTCCTTGATGGTTGTGTCTTGTTGAATTTGGTACCATTGGAGATTCCTCGAATGAGTTGTCCTCGAGCTACTGCCTCGTTGTTGTGAGATGCGCTGTACCTTGAATCGTTTCTTTCGTTCGTGTCGTGTGGATGATGGCTCCATTCATTTAGTGTCAGCCTTTTTATTGGGAATCTGCCCGGATATGCCGACCCCGAGGAGGTTTTTTGAGGGCCGTCCATGGCTCTGACTTGGGTCCGGTGCTGGCTGCTGGTATTTGACCAAGCCTTGACCGGATATTCGATCAAGCTTCGCTTGAGCTATTGTGGAGCTGCCGGGTATGCTTTGTTTGGGTTTTGGGCGAAGGTCCGTGCCACCCTACTATTCGGGACCGGGAGCGGTCTCGTTTGTCTTGTTGGAGAGCGGGGTGCGACTTCCCGTGATATTTATTTCTTGTTCTTCTCCCGCCCTTTGGTGCATTGAGCCCTTTTGGCATTATTTTGATAGGGTCGGTGTGTGATTCCACGGATTGTGCTAGTACGGGGAGAGGGTCCCCGGGATTAGATGTCGAACAATGATGTCGCATAGTGGTTTCTTCCAGGGGAATTTCTTCGAATTTCCTTATTGGGATGGGCCCGAGTTCCCTATTTTGGAGGTCGCCGTTCTTGGATGGGCGTGCTTGAGTAGTGGTGCACCTGTGAGGACTTGGGGTCCTGTCACTGCCAAGGAATTTTGTTGTTTTTGACTTTCGTGAAATGAGTCCTAGGATCGTATCTCTGGGAGACGGTTATTGTAGGAGTCTCCGCGAGCGTGATTTGATCTTTACGATAATGTCTTCCAGCATCCTTACTGCCACAAAATAGGTTGTTGGTTTATCGTTGCCCGATATCTTGGGTACTGGCTCGAAGTGAGGAGATATTTTGGGTGCTGCTGCGCCGAGAGCCTCCGAGCGGCTTTGTAGCTGAGAGATATCCAAATGTTGTTCCTGCAACATTTCAAAAATAAGACGAAGATTAACTTCCCGTTCTACCGGGGCTGGGATTTTTTGGGCATCCTGTTGGTTAGCGTGTTGTGTATCGATATCGGTGCGCAAGACTTCATAACCCTGTTGTGCGTCGTACGAATTCGCGTTCGATCGAACCGATTTAGGTGTGTTATTGAGGTCTTGCAGTGTCGCGCCAGTCGTTAGGACGACCATACTGTCCTCTTTGCGATTTCTAGGGTTATCATCCTCGATTTCCCTTATCGAGCTTATTATTAACCTAAAATCGAAAGATCTTGGGCAAGAAAAAGTGTGAAAGATATCGTGCATTTAAGTGACGAAACTAACAAGAGAATAATCACTATTATTTTTAGCCCCACGGTGGCGCCAAACTGTTTACCGTGAAAATGGTAACAATAATTAAATTTGTAAATGGGATTATAAAAATACGTGATCTTTTCCTGAGCTAGTTTTTAAGGGTGGTTGGTGTTAAAACGTGAAGTAAGCAGTTTAGATCGAGCTAGAAAAAGCGATATTCGAACCAGTAAGGGGACATTCACGGGCGTAAAACAAGCCAATAGATACCTCGGAGCTAGGCCTCGAGCCTATCTCGGGCTTATCGAGGGTAATCGGGAAGGGGGGATAACATATAAAGATACAAATAAGAAAGGCTCTATGCTATCATTCTTGAGCTAAATGATGAAGAACAAACGAAGTAACAATAAAATGCTAAGGTGACCTCGGGGTCGATGAACACTGATAACTTAGAAGAAAGAGGGAGAAAGAGATATTATTGCGTTATGGAGAAGTGGAGCAACATCAGCCGTTTACAAGGTGGGGTGAGTCCCCCTTATATAGGAGAGGGGACTCAGTAAAATACGTATATATTATTTACGAGAGTAGAAAGATATTACGACCTGACGCAAGTCCTCTCAGTAGTCTACAGATAGACCGACCCTGTCAGGTGTAGCCATGTGCTTAAGAGACCTCTTCTCTTATCCTGACCTCAGGCCTTGCTTCCTTCGATTCGGACCTCGATAAGCCTTGAGGTCGGGAACTCGATCGTGGCCTTCAACTCTTGGGGTCCTGGGGAAGGCTCCAAAAATTTTCTTGATAGCAAAAATCAAGCCTTCTGATTTTACCGCGTACATGTACGCAGTCTTTAGTTTTACCTTGTGAAGGTAGAGACACTATTTCTGGGAGACCCTCGGCCCAATAAAGAAAAATCACAACGGTTATAATGTAGAACTATGGGAAACAAATAATAACAATAGCTAGATAAAATAAAAAATGAAGCAAATAAAATATCAGGTAATAATATCGATCTAAAAATAGGGAATACGAGGATAACACTAGTACTACAACTAGGGAAGGAAGTACAAGTTTGGAAAGGAAATACGCTCGGCTACTTAATAACCTACAATCATAATCTTCGACCTCCACACCCTCTTATCAAGGGTCATGTCCTCGGTAAGCTGAAGATGTGTCAAGGCCTGTCTTATCACCTCTCCTCAGTATTTCTTCGGTCTACCTCTCCCTCTCCTTAGACCCGCCATAGCCAATTTCCCACACCTCCTTAGTGGATAATCTATGCTTCTCCTCCCGAACCATAAAAGCTAACTTCCCTCATCCTGTCCTCCATAGAGACTACTCTTACCTTATCTCGAATATCTTCATTCCTAATCATATCCCTCCTAGTATGACCAAACATCCTGTCACACCTCCTTTTTCACTACACCCCGCAAGGGCGTAAAGGAGTTTTTCCGTTTAAAGGACAATCGAAATGGTGTCCCAAGAGTTCAGAGTCGCCACTTGGAAGATTTATGGTGTCCCAAGTTACCGATTGAATCCCGAATTGATGAAATTATTGACTCTGTTTCACAGCCCGCGAACCAGAAATCCGAGTAAGGAATTCTGTTAACCCGGGAGAAAGTGTTAGGCATTCTCGGGTTCCGTGGTTCTAGCACGGTCGCACAACTGTCATATTTGGCTTATTTATTTGATTTTAGAGCATGTTTTAACCTATGTGCTTTTAACTTTAAACCGCTTTTATTATTATTTTTTAAATAGAATTGCAACGTCGTGAAAATATATCTCGAACCACGTCACATAAATGCACCCATGGTTTTTGACACATTTTTGACTTCGTTGGGAGTTGGATTTGGGTCACATAAATGTGCACCCAAGTTTAAGAAGGTAATTTTATTAAATGCCAGGCCTAAAGCAACTCGCGTATCATTAATTTTGCGGGAAGCCATAAAATTCGCTAAACGGCCCGTTCCGAATTCTAAGTATTTTAATATAAACAATTAAAGATGGCCCCGCAATTTGCGATTTTATTTGGTGCGGCGCACCTCGTTTATTATTTAAAAGTCCAACCTAAAGCAGACTACAATTCTCTATTCGATTTGTCTCTAAAAAGAAAGCCCTAATTAATTAACATGTCCATGTATCACTACTAAGATATTCAAAATAAATGTTGAATTTAAACAAAGCAATCTCAATGAATCTTCAGTGTTTTGGGCCGCGAACTGACCCTCCGCTAATTTAATCCTGCCTGTAAATGTATACCGCCCAGACGTGGGCCTTGTGCAGAAGAGAATCAGGCCCATCAGATAATATTATCACTGAAGGCCCCACAGTTTGTTTGTTCTAACATTAGAATAACTAAATCCCATACGATTACATTGTGTTCATGTGCTTTAATATCCATTTTTAAACTTATGAGATATGGAGCAAACGATTACTTTCAGAATTTGAAACGGTCTGGCTTTAACAATGGACGCCTACAACAGCTAAATGACTCGAAGTAACTATGCTATGACAAACATCTAACTACTCATGATTCAATTGGATCTGTGTACTAAAGAGCACTGCTATTAAAATTTAATTACAAAATTGTTGTTAAGGCATCTATTATCAGGGTATAAAACTCTATTTGAATTACACCACAGTACTACACCAAACAAATGTCATAGACAATCCTGTTAAGGCAACTAAGGAAATCTAAACAATCTGATCACAGCAGTCCAGTACAACCAGTCTTAATTACAGAATTTAAGCATTTGAGATGATACAGTCCACATTATCACAATCAACTACGATGAACACATTGAATCAATTGGAAACTTCAACAAAATTGTGCCTCCACTTTATTTCATTTTTCAGCTGAAGATCTACATGACAGTGAGATTCAAGATGTGTACCTGGTATTTAAATCACAGGCAGGGATCAGATAACAACCCAGAAAATAAACTCGACAATCCAGGAGGCGTTCAAAGTAAGATAGAACCAGGAAATCAACTATAGACGACTTGAATAGACCCAGATGGACTTGAAATTGAGCCCAGAAGTTCCAGAAAACCCTCAGCACTTAGCAACACCCAATAATAACTTGAACAATCCCCAAACGACTTGCAATTAAGCCCATGAACATTAGGAACTCATATTGACCGGCTAACTTGCATTGATCCACAAAACCTCAATACAACAGTAGATTTTTATTGAGCTTTCTGCTATATTGTTTTTTTATTTTTCTGACAAGTTTTAGATTTAAAAGAGATTTCAAATTCTAGATCTAGTTTTGAATTTCAAATTCAAATTTTAGCTTCTGAAAACTGCCGGCTATATTAGGGGAATTTTTTGGAGGCTCCAAACTTGTTTCCTAAGGTAGAAGGCACTGCTTTTTGCAAGCAAAAGTGAGGGGCAGGGGCAGCCTTCAGATTTTCAGATTTGGCTTTTAATCCCCCAATTATTAACTTGTTGGTCAAGTTAGACCCACTATTTACTTTTAAACCCCTTACTAGAAGCTTCTGGAGGTTTCAGGTTCAGTTATTAGAATATTCCCTTAAGTTGAAGCCCTGAATTACCCTTGATTAAATCCAAAATTACCAAACCTATGTTTACTAACCACCAGTCCCGTTTACCTAGTTAGAATCTGACTATAGTTAAACCAACTACTCTAATTTCAGTTATAACCAAACATTACTAATTAAGAAGATTTAATAATTGAACTAATTAATCAAATAGGTTCCAATTAATACTAAACACTAAACTAGAGTTAAACCAGAATCAGATTACTATCAAACATAAAACTTAAAAGAACAAAATTGCTTCAAATCGTCAAACTCACACTCAAACCAAATCTGATCGAAGCAAATTCAATAATCAGAACAAAACTCAAATTGAAATCCTAGAGTTGGTATGAATTACCCAATCCAATCCACAGAACAAAGACAACAAATTAAAACAACACTGCATCAATTAATATGAGTAAACTGAAACCCTACTGACGAACAAACAATAAAGAACTTAAACTAAACTTAGAGCATTTGAATAAAATCCTACTCCTAAACTAATGACAAATTTGAAAAACAATTTCATGTTATCAACTACTCATGGAGCAAGAACAATCATGGAATTACTTCAAAACAGCACGAGAAAGGAAGAAACAGAAACAGAAACAATAGCAGAACAAACTCACTGATTGTGACTCTAGGGTTCTGCCGGCTTGCCACCTCAAAAGTAAACCAACTCCGGTGAGATTCGAGTGCTTCTAATGACGGATTTGACATGAGGGAAGTGAGGGGTTCGTATGGTATGAATTTGAGGTCGATTGTGTGAACTAGGGTTTTGCCGAAATCTTTGATTCAAGATTCGAAGGAACCGGCTAGGATTTGGGGGGAAATAACCATGTACTTGGAGAGGAGAGAAAGAGGTGGTTCAGGGGTGTATTTTTTAGCAAGTTTGGGGGGTGGCACCACCGTGCACGGTGGTGGCGGCGCTAGGGTTTGGCATTTTTGAGGCGTTTGGGTGAGATTCGAGAAACATTAAGGGCAGCACATGTATGATGGGGAGGAGGTGGAGCCTTGGTGTAATTTTGGTTGTGTTTGGAGACTGGCCGCTGTCGTGAGACGATTTCTGGCGGCGGCGTTACAAGGTCTGTATATGGGGTGAAGGAGACGAAGGCTTAGGGGTAGGGGGCGATCCGACCATTAATATTGACAATTAAATCAGTTCCCAGCCGTTGGATCAGAGATCCTCAACGGCTGGGATTTAAGACCATCAAAACGGGGTTGTTTGGTTAAGTAACGGGGCAGACGGGTATTTGGGCCGAGTAATGGGGAGATTGGGCTGGGAAAATGGGTGTGTTTTGATCCGATTTTGGGGTCTCTTTGGGCTGAACCATCCATGGCCCAAATTTAAACATTTTAATTCTTTATAAGTGTTTTCTTTGTTTTCTTTTCTTTATTCCTTTTTTGTTTTGTATTTATTTTATTCATTATTTATATTTTCCTGATTTTTATGAAATGCTAAATTAAAAATAAAACCAAATTGACTTCTAAAAATATTATTCAATTCCCAAATACCCTAATTCCTAATTAAGCATAAATTAAGACAAATTAAAACTAACAATGCAAAAGAATCATTTTTGTTATTTTCTTTATTATTTTTTGTAGTATTGATTATTAATTAATCCTAAAATGTAACATTATCCTTACATGCAAATGCCAAATATTTTTGTATTTTTCATGCATTAAACAATAATAAACGTGCACAAACAAATGCAAACAATTAAGAAAACATGCCTCAAAAATCCATAAAATTACAAGTAATGAAAAGAAGTTATTTTATTTTGAATTTATGGGAGTAATTCATATAGGAAAAAAATCACGTGCTCACAACTGCCCCTCTTTGCTCAAGAACACGAAGAGTTCTCGGGCAAAGATAAGTGAGCGGATACGAGAGAGTTTTGCCCGTTTGAATACTCCGTGTGAAGCACTTTTGAAAGAGTTGACCGCACCCTTCTTCTGAGGTTGCCTACATATCCTTGGCTAAAAAGGAATCAGGTCAGTGTAGTTCGGGAAGGTTTGGTAGCTGGGACTACCAGGAGCTGTGATTTCACTGTTGTTGTTGCTGCTACTGCTTGCTGACCTCCTTATTACACCATGTCAAAATAAAAGAAACTAGACTAAGATATGACCTATGAATTACAAAATTCCTATCTATGTCTTGATCTTGCGGTTCTTGTTGCCTGGAACTTGTATCCTTCCGATGGAATTCTTACATTGTTGCCTTAACTGTGATCGAAGATGTTTTACCATTCCTTCGAGTGATGCTTGACTGCTGAAATTTGAAATATATGCCTCTATTCTCCAGGCGGGCTCTTGATTACTGACACTTGAAAAGTATTCCCTTGTTCTCTAGGTGTGCTCCTGACTTCAACAAAATAGACAAACAAAAAAAAATTTCTGCCCCAGCTTGGTGGCTGGGCACATCATGTTATCAAATATTAAAAATTTGAAAGCTAAAATTTGAATTGTATTTCCCTTGTTCTCCATGTGGGCGCCTGATTGCTGAAACTTGAAATGTATTCCCTTATTCTCCAGGTGGGCTCCTGATTGCTGAACTTGAAAAGTATTCCCTTGTTCTCCAGGTGGGCTCGTGACTTCAACAAAATAGACAAACAACTAAAATTTTCTGCCCCAGTTTGATGGCTGGGCATATCATGTTATCAAATATAAAATTTGAATGCTAAAATTTGAATTGTACATCCCTTGTTCTCCAGGTGGGCTCCTGATTGTTGAAACTTGAAATGTATTCCCTTGTTCTCCAGGTGGGCTCCTGATTGCTGACCTTAAAAAGTACTCCCTTGTTCTCCAGGTGGGCTCTGACTGCAACAAAATGGACAAACAAAGAAAATTTTCTGCCCCAGTTTGGTGGCTGGGTAGATTCGTGAGTTATTAGCAAAATGTAAATCACCTAAGCTATTGATGCAATGGTGAGAGTAAAACTAAAGACTTGATTGGCATGTATGTCTCCTGTGAGTAAAACTGAGGACATTTGACTAGCAAATTCATCAGACTAGGACTTCTATCTTAGGAGAAAGTTTGTCAGACTAGGTCCATATTTGTTATCTTAGGAGAAAGATTCGTCAGACTAAGATTTCGACCCTAGGAGAAGATTCATCAGACTAGGTCCATTTTGCTATCTTAGGAGAAAGATTCATCAGACTAGGTCCATTTTGCTATCTTAGGAGAAAGATTCATCAGACTAAGATGTTGGTCCTACGAGAAAGTTCATCAGAATAGGTCGTCTATCTTAGGAGAACAATTCATCAAACTAAGATTTAGATCCTAGGAGGAAGTTCATCAGACTAGGTCTTCCATCTTAGGAGAACAATTCATCGGACTAAGATTTTCTATCTTAGGATAAAGATTCATCAGACTAAGATTTAGATCATAGGAGAAAATTCATCAGACTAGGTCTTTTTGTTATCTTGTTATCTTCGGAGAAAGCTTCATCAGACTAAGATTTTTATCCTAGGATACAGTTCATCAGACTAGGTTTTCTATCTTAGGAGAAAGATTCATCAGACTAAGTTTAGATCCTAGGAAAAAATTCATCAGACTAGGTCTTTTTGTTATCTTAGGAGAAAGCTTCATCAGACTAAGATTTTTATCCTAGGAGAAGGTTCATCAGACTAGGTCGTCTATCTTAGGAGAAAAATTCATCAGACTAATATTTTGATCCTAGGAGAAAGTTCATCAGACTAGGTCTTCTATCTTAGGAGAACAATTCATCGGACTAAGATTTTCTATCTTAGGAGAAAGATTCATCAGACTAAGATTTAGATCCTAGGAGAAAATTTATCAGACTAGGTCTTTTTTTATCTTGTTATCTTAGGAGAAAGCTTCATCAGACTAAGATTTTTATCCTATGAGGAAAAATGTGAAAAGTAATGACAGCATTTTATGCATACTAGCAAGACAGGCAAGGGCAAAGATCTGAGACACCTCACTTTTGTCGGCTCTCGTCTTCTTCCTTTTCTTTTTCTTTCTTTTCTTTTTCCCTTATTGTTGAACCAACTTTCTTGCACTGCTTTGTCCCTATTTTAAACAAAGAAAACTTGTAAGTTTAAATGTGGTGGTTAGTTTTTGGCCTTGAACTTTGAGGGAGATTGCTCCTTCACTTCCCAAGAAGATTGATTTCCACTCGAAGACCTTGCTTGTTTCTGGACTAGCCCTTTTCTCTGTCATCACATAGAATACCCTTTCTTTGTTCGGACCCACTCTCTTCTATTTGTTGTGTTGCATGAACTGGCGCCTCCCCAACTGCTATGTCTCATATGAATCCCACAGCACGTCTATTGCCCCCACTCCGTGTATATCATGTTCTTTCTCGACTGGCCTCGGCCTTGAGTTTGTTGTTCCTTCACTCGCCTTTATAACTGATTCCCACTTGGAGACCTTGATGACCACTTTCTTTGTTACCCTTAACGCAAAAAATATCTCTGATCCATTCAACAACACCCATTATCTGATATGTACCAAACCTTTCATGTTTCACCGAAAATACCTTTGATCCATTCACCCCAAACCCTTCATTTGTTACGTTGTTCATGAATTGACATATACCATGCCTTTGCATTTTACAAGGATCCCAAAACGTGTAGTTGTTGCCAACTCAGTGTGTCTGCAGTTCTTTCCTGACTTATGACAATTTGATATGCTGGCCAGATCCCGTTTTGTTCAATTAGAAAGCTGGTGGCAGATTTTGAAGTCATTTATCACTTGTTATGACCAGACAGACTCAGGAAGAGGGAGTAAACAAGGTAGAAGGAATAGAGTAAAGGATAATGGAAAGAGATTATTCCTAATAAGAAAACTACAAAGTAGCAACCTATCGGATGTGGATACCGACTTTGATGACCTTGACATACACCTGCAGTCTATTATGTTAAGCAAATCTGATGTTTGGCTCTTGTTGTACCTTTTCGCCGTGAAACTGGGCTTCAATGCTCTGCTTATTCAATCTGATTCACAATCCTTATTTGACTTTTAGTGCCCAAAGGGTTTTCACCATCAAGCCTCTCTCATTTTGGTCTTTCTCTCAACTCGCTATCGCCTTATGGTGACTGCAAAGGTTTTCACCAATAAGACTCTCTCATTTTTTGTTTCTCTCAACTTTCATCGCCTTACGGTACCCGTGAGGGTTCTCATCAACAAGACTCTCTCATTCTTCATTTTCTTAGTTTGGACAGGAGTGTTGCCCCTGCTATGATTCACCTCTATTCTCTTGACTTGGAATCTCTCGAAGACAGATCAGAAGGTCTTTCTTTGGACCGTAATGCAGGCTTTTAGACAGGGTTAGGAAGGAATGGTATCAAAGGCTCAAAGCAATTCAACTTGGGTTCAAAATTACAACTTTTGGAATCAGATTTCTCACGGCAACCACAACTTCTGCCCCAGTTTCTTTCTTGGGGACTTTTGGATTTTTATTTTGGTATGACTGAACCTCAGAGAGAGGCTGCCTACATACCCTTTCGGGATCAAGTCAAACGTAGTTCAGGCCATAAAATTACTTCGTTGCTGCAATCTTTCCTTTCTTTCTTTCTTTTCATTTCTTTTCTTTTCCTTCTCTTTTCTTTTTCTTTTCTCTTTTCTTTTCTTTCCTTTTCTTTTCTCTTTTCTTTTCTTTTCTTTTCTCTTTTTTTTCTTCTTTTTCTATTTCACTGTTTTTCTCTTATTTTTTCACTTACTTTCCCCACTCGAGCTTGCGAGTTTTATTATTGATTCTGAAAGAGGGGTATGAAAGAAAATAAACTGAGGCTCAAAGGGGTAACAAATGATAAAGTGTTTCGATAGCAGAACAAAATGCCATCGTCATTCCAATCTCCAAAACATGCCAAGTACAAACTACACAATTAAACAAGCTGAGGAAAACATACGTAACATCTTTTGATTGCACCAGAATTAATAACCATATCCACACATTTTCCTTCTATATTTGTCAATTACCCAGCACCATTGGGCAACAAACGCGGTACCACGAACGACCCCTGTAAACTTGGGGCAAACTTGCCTTTGTCTTTAAATCGATGCGACCGGATACGTTTCAACAGTGTCCCTTTATGTTTTATCTGCCCCCGTTTCACTTGTTTCCCTCAAATGTCCCTATCATCTTTAACATTGTCTCATTGCTTCATTACTAGACTGTCTTTTAAAAGTAGGCTGAGAATTATGCGTGCATGTCATGTCACCAGAACCAACATGAAAAGAATTGTAAAAGGAGAAGAAAACTAAACAAAATGAATAGAAATGGCAGGAAACAGAGAATTGCATTAGACTGATGGTGAAAGGGTTTAAACAATAGAACAGACAAACAAACCTAGACAGCACTAAACAAGCTATTGCAGCAAAGTGAAAAAATAGAAGGGTTTGAGTCACAAGACAATATCCGGATTACAACCCTGAAAATAACCCGGACAACAGAAATGACGACAAAATAAACCACCAAAACTCCACTCTAGCTAACCAAGAGTTGGAGCGTTTTTCCAATCACCAAACTCGACACCTTAGCCGCTGGATTGCCCATCAAAATTGCTGGGACCTTCACCAATTTCAATATCACTGACTTCATTCAATGATTTTCCGAGAGGATTCTTATACTCCCTGTCGCCGTGGATCTTTTCTACAAAATGTGCATCATCATGTGCAGGCAAATGATTCTGTGCAATGTTCTGGGTAGCACTGTCTTGGACCGCAATTACCTCTTTCTGAATCATTCTTTCTATCTCTCTTTTCAAATCCCGGCAACTTTCGACATCGTGCCCCTAGGCATTGGAATGGTATTCACACCTTTTAGAAGGGTCGAAGCTTCTTGCACGCTTGTCCACATGATTCGGAGGAATCGGTGCAATCGGGTTATAATGCTTTAGTTTCTCAAATAAGTTTGCATATGACTCTCCCAAGGGGGTGAAAGTTTCTTGCTTCTGTGTCCTCTCTTGCTTGAAATTTTGGCTGACTCGCAAACCTGCTCCAGGAGGGTTATTGTAGGCTCTTGGAGGTGGGTAGGTATTTTGAGTTGGGTAAGTATTTTGTGGGGTAGGTGTGCGCCATTGCGCATGGGTAGGATGTTGGAGGTACGTTTGGGCATGGTGGACGGAGAAACGGGGATCATGGGGTGGGTAATAGTGCTGCGGAGTGTGGGGGTAGGTTTGGGGACGGGGTCGAGGTTGATGGTAATATGGTGACGAGCCCCTGGACCAAGTCCTCGAGTCAACTACCGCCACATCTTCTTTCTTTTTCTTTCCCAATACCCGTCCAGTGCCTTTTTTGGATAGCCTGGATAGTCACCTTGATCACCGAATAGCTCATAATTTTGTTGGATTTGAGCCCCTCTTCCACCATACTTCCCATTTTCACTACCTCGTTGAAAGATTTTCCCACTGCTGACACCAGATGACCATAGTAGGTGGGCTCCAAAGCCTGTAAGAAGTAATCGACCATCTCGCTCTCTTTCATGGAAGGATCGACTCTTGATGCCTGTTCTTTCCACCAGAAACCGTACTCCCTAAAGCTTTCCACAAGCTTCTTCTCAATTTTAGTCAGTGACAGACGGTCCAGGACGATTTTGAGATTATACTGAAAATGGCACGCAAACGCTTGGGCCAAATCATCCCAAGTGTACCATCGAGCATGATATTGTCGCTTGTACCATTCCAAGGCCGCATCACTTAGACTTTGACTAAATCACACCATCAATAACTCATCCCTTCCCCCAGCTCCTCTCATCTTACTGCAAAATCCCCTCAGATGGGCTACCGGATCACCACGTCCATCGTACAAATCAAACTTGGGCAACTTTAACCATGGGGGCAACGACATCGGGAAACAAGCATAAATCCTTGTAGGCCACACTGACTTGGCCACCCAATCCTTGCATGTTCCTGAAGGATTACTCCGGGCTTTTTACTTTTCAAAACATCTCTTCCTATTCTGGATTCTTAAGCGACATGTCAGTTTCCATCGGGAGCTCAAAGTGAGGGATGTAGAAATATGGCTCAGGATCTTTAAATGTAGGCTGAGGAGGGTAGTACTGGCTGTCGTGAGTTTGAAACAATGGCTAACTGGAAGATCTTTGCAATATGGCAGGTGGAGGCGCCACAAAGACAGGGGTGATTGATGGAGGAGGGTTTTGTTTGGGTGATGGAGCTTGGGGAGGATAGGAGGTGGTGCCATAACTCTGTTGGTAGAAAGAGAAAGTTGGAGATGAATTCGCAGTAGGAGGCTCATGAGACTGAGACAAATGTGGTATATATGCTGGATTGGTAGGATAAACTGGTGTCGGCTGACCCTTAGCCCATCGGCCATCTGCTGCCTCAATTTATACATCTCTTCCCTTATTGATTTGACATCCACCACTTTTACCTCTTTTGATGGGTCCACGATACTGGTATCTGATTCTTGGCCTGTCATGTTCAGTTTATTTTTTTAACCGGGTGTTGTAGGAATGGGTTGCCAGGATGCCAACCAACTAAACCACCTGCCTGGACTCATCATCAACAACAACTTTGTTAGCGGTTGGAGCATTAACAAATAGATAGCCGCCCTTTTGGGGAATGAATGCACCTAAGCAGTTAACGGTTTCTATTATGCTTTTGCTTGGTCGCATGCGTCATCCCGGCCTCTTCCTTATGTCCAATTGAAAACTTTCCCTTCTTTTTCTCCTTTTTCTTCTTTTCATTCTTTACTTTGTCTTCTTTTGTTCCTATTCTCCCCCTTTCTCGATTTGTTTTCTTTTCTTTCTTGTTTTTACGCTCTTTTTCTTTTCTTTTCTTTTTTTTCCTTCCTTTTTTGTTGTTTTTCCTCTCTTTTCTTTCTATTTTCCTTATTGTTTTTACTCTCTTTTCTTTCTATTTTCCTTATTATTTTTCCTCTCTTTTCTTTTCTTTTCTTGTTTCTCTCTTGTTTTTCCTCCTTTTTCCCTTTTTCCATTTGGTTATGGTCGAATCATATGGAGATTGTCTGCGTATCTTGACCCTGCATGAATCAGATCAAGCGTAGTTCGTGAAAATAAATGTAAAATAGAAGTAAAATGTTTTGGGATTTTTAAAACAAACAGCCGGTTTTGCGGACACGGCCTTTCAGCACTCGGGAAGAAGATTTTAAGGTTGTGCCCGCTAACCATTGAAACTGACCCAAGGTGGTTGTTCTTGAAAAAACAGCCTTCCGGCGCCCTTTTAGGGGCATTCGGCTTGTTTTAGACAAGAATGGCCTCACCTGACTTATTTATGATGAAAATTAAACTTTTGACATTTTTGGCTATTTTTTCAAAGGGGAGGTTGGACCCGATGAGGGTTGCCTATGTATCTCACGTCCGGTGAGAATCAAACCTGCGTAGTTTGGGCAAATAAAACTAACTATTTTCGAAAACAAGATTCTTTTCCATTGACAAATACACCATTTTGGAAAACAAGACTCTTTTTATATTTTCTTTTCCAACAAACTATTTGAAACTAAAAACTCTTGGCACATAAAACACACTATTAAAAAAAACATTTTTGGTTTTCTTTTTCATTGGCAAAAAACACTTCTCTTTTTCATTTTTCTCGAAAATTCGGCAGAGTTTTGGCACTATTGCTTTTTTCCAAAATAGGTAATTAACTCTCTACACTGCTATTTCTTTCTTTTCAACTTCTCCCAAATATTCAAAGTCGGTCAACATGCGAGTCCGAGACAAATAAATGTACATGCAACACGTAAGATGGATCAGGGTGATCTTTTTATTTCAGGTTACCTGTCTTAGACGGACCAAACCCCTGTGTTGAGTGCCCTAAGTCATATTCACGTGATGCAAATAAGCGTTCCTACTAGGGATGAAGTCAAGTTATTCTAGATTCAAAACTTGGGTATGTGTTCGAGACTGTGTCCCCGAGCCGACAACTCGAGTCGAGGAGGGGGCTACGTACCGGGAACCAAAAGGCCATCCGGCTTAGTAACTTGTCCGGCCTCTTTCTTATTTCAGGTATGACACTAACAGAATACGGAGTCTCAACCAGTAAGCACATCCCTAGAGGTGAGAAGAGAAGGGTTTCGCCACAGTTTATACACAGTTCAGATAATATTAAAGCGTAAAACATTTAGCACATTAACGAGAAACATGTAGGAAAATCAGATAAAGCCAAATATAACAATTATTCTAATCTAGAATTCTTAAACCCTGAGCCGAAGTTCTGGGTTTGTTTTCCCAGCAAAGTCGCCAGAGCTGTCACACCTCCTTTTTCACTACACCCCGCAAGGGCGTAAATGAGTTTTTCCATTTAAATGATAATCGAAACGGGATTTATTTATTAAAGAGTTCAGAGTCGCTACTTGGGAGATTTATGGTATCCCAAGTCACCAGTTGAATCCCGAATCGAGGAAATTATTGACTCTGTTTTACAGTTTGCGAACCAAAAATCCGATTAAGGAATTTTTTTAACCCGGGAGAAGGTGTTAGGCATTCCCGGGTTCCGTGGTTCTAGCACGGTCGCTCAACTGTCATATTTGCCTTATTTATTTGATTTTAGTACATGTTTTGTGACGACCCAAAGGGTCATCACCGTATTTCTCCCTTTCTTTGCGCTTTTGAGGCCTTGGAAACCTCAATGGCGGTACCTCGATTTGCGTGCGCAGTTCGGGCGCGAAGCCGAAAAGTTTTTATGTTAAAATATGTGAATTTTGTGAAAATTTTGAAGAATTATGATATTAATATGGATATAGTTTACTTTGGTCAACATTTTGGGTAAACGGACCCGAGCCGGTGATGTGACGGCCTTGGGAGGTCCATAGAAAAATATGGGACTCGGGCATGTGCCCGGAGTCAAAATCCGACGTCTAGAACCCCGGTAAAAGAATTTTTCTCTTAAATTATTTTCTGAAATTATTAAGGAAAAATAGAAATGAAAATGAGTTAGAAAATATAGGTACCGGGCTCGTATTTTAGTTCCGATGCCCGGTACAGGTCTTAAATATACGTTAAGCGCTTTTTGTGAAATTTGGTCGAAATCAGACGTCGTTTGACGTGTTTCGGACCTAAATATCCAAAGTTGGAAGTTATGAACTTTGAAATGAAAATTTTGAGTTTTTGGGTTTGATTCTTTAATTTTGATATTATATTGGCGATTTGATCGCGCGAGCAAGTCCGTAGAATGTTTTTGAGGTTGTGTGCATATTTGGTTTGGAGCCCCGAGGGCTCGGGTGAGTTTTGGATAGGTGTCGGATTGCATTTCTCACTTTTGGAAAAAAATCTGGTTTTCTGCTTCTGTGATCTTTGCAGATGCGAAGGGAGGAATCACAATTGCGAGCTCGCAAATGTGAGCATTTATTCGCAATTGTGAAGTCTGGGAAGCTCGACCACAATCGCAAATGCGATGGTCTAGCTCGCAAATGCGAAAGTTCCCAGGCCTGCCTAGTTTCGCAAATGCGAGACTTTGGCCGCAAAAGCGGAACTGTGTTGTTCGCAAATGCGAAGTTAATTGTCGCAAATGCGAAAACCCCTGGGCTGGCCATAGTTTGCAAATGCGAATTGAGTTCTCGCAATTCCCATATTTGGTCGGGGTTCGCAATTGCAAACCCCTGTTCGCAAATGCGACATCAGAGACCTGTATATTCATACTTAGACGAATTGAAGCTTCACTTTTCATATTTTCAAAACCCAAACACCCATTGGCAATTTTTTACGAACTCCCTCTTCTCCAAATCATTTGTAAGTCAACTTGTACTCAATTTCTTCAATCTTTAACATCATTTATCATGTTTTCATCATAAAATCAAGGTTTTTCATGGGTAAAAATGGGGGGTTTTGGTAGAACCAAGGTTTTCTTAAAATTGAGGTTTGCACCTCAATTTGAGGTCCGATTTCAAAACAAATCATAGATATAAACTCGTGGGGTAATGGGTGACCGGGTTTTGGTTCGAACTTCGGGTTTTGACCACGTGGGCCCGGGGGCATTTTGGGAATTTTTGAGTAAAACTTTAGGAAATTCGTTTTTATGCATTCAAGTTGATTCAATTAGCATTTGTTGATACATTCAAGTAATTTGTGACTAGATTCGAACGGTTTTGTAGTGAATTCGAGGGGTAAAGCTATTCTAGAGGCTTGACTGGACATTTGGAGCATTTGAGGTAAGTGTTTGATCTAACTTTGGCTTGAGTGAATATGATTAGAGTATTACAAATTGCTATTTGCTAAATGATCGAGTGCGGTGTATAAGCGTGGTGACGAGTGTCTATACACCGGAGTCTAGCATGGTCGTGGGTCTTTGTTTGTTCTTGCTTGAGATAATTTGAAACTCTTCTAAGCTAAATTATGATTTCTACAAATGTAAAGAGTTTGAGAATAAGTTTTGAAATAGTAATATTTTTAGAGCGTTGGCTCAAATGATAAATGCTATTGAGTAGGAGATGAAAGTATTGAAAGGAATTGTGATTAAATCCCTTTCCGAGATGGTTTGAATATATTGAGTATTACCCTTGCCGGGTTGTGAAAGTTATTGTTATTGTTCCCTTACCGGGACTTAGTTGTTAATTGTGTTAAACCCTTGCCGGGATAGTTCTTACTATTTGTTTATTCCTCTTGCCCATTTGGTTGTGACTCTTGTTTGGGTGAGGAGGAGTGATATTGCACGAAGGGTCATTCCGTGCTATTTTCGATTATATTTGCACGAAGGGTCATTTCGTACTATGTTTTGACTACTTATGCACGAAGGTACATTCTGTGCTCTGATTTAATTATATTTGCAAGAAGGGTCATTTCGTGCATGAAATGAGAGTCATGTGAGGGAAAGCACGAAGGGTGATGCTGTGCATTTTATTCATTTGCTTTGGGTGAGAACGAGAGTAAAAGCACAGAGGGTGATGCCGTGCAACTATTGAATTCTTATTCTTTGATAATTATTGTTGTGCCCTGTTTCTTAATTATGCTGATGAATTTTATATTCAAATTGTACTCCCCCACAGCATGTTTCCCTCCCTTTTTAACTGTTTAGTTTCGGTATTTCTTTTCCTTTTATTGTATATATGTATATAGGATTGTACAGGTTGATTTTGGTAGTCTGGTCTAGCCTCGTCACTACTTCGCCGGGGTTAGGCCAGGCACTTACCAACACATGGGGTCGGTTGTGCTCATGCTACACTATGTGCATTTCTTTGTGCACAGATCCAGGAGCAGCTTTTAGGCAACAGCAGTAGGATTTCTATCTGGGAGCTATCTTCAGTCCAGGGACTCTTGAGGTAGCCTAGCTGACGTTCGTAGGCTCAAGTCCCTTTTCCTTTATTTCAGTTTGTTTTCATTGTACCGAAACAGACATATGTATTTTTCTTTCAATCAGACTTGTTTGTGGTATTCTATAGTAGTCCGTGAGCTAGTGATACCAGATTTTGGGTAGTGATGTGTTTCAAACTTCCGCATTTTTATATCATTTTGTTAAACTTAAATTCTTCCGCACCTATTTAATTGTTATTAGAATATTATATTATTGAGGTTGGATAGAGAGTGTTTAATGTTTGGCTGGCCTAGCTCCGTTAGTAGGCACCATCCCGACGCCCGATGGTGGAAAAAATTCGGGTCGTGACAAGTTGGTAACAGAGCTCTAGGTTGCATGGGTCTCGCTACTCACGGACAAACTTAGTAGAGTCTGAGGGATCGGTACGGAGACGTCTGTATTTATCCCCCAGAGGCTACGGAGTTAGGAAACATTTCACTTTTGTTCTTTCTTGTCGTGCGAATCTGTTTCTCAAATACTGATCGTCCTTCTACTCTGTTCTTTCGCAGATGGTGAGAATACGTGCGTCTTCTTCTACCGCGCAGCAGCCTGAGCCCCCAGTAGCAGCTCCCGCGAGGGGTAGAGGCCGAGGCCGTGCTAGAGGCTGTGGTAGGGGCAGAGCTCAGCCCCAAGCAACAGTTCCAGAGGTGGAGCCTCATATTGATTATGATGAGGAGGTTCCAGCCCCAGCAGCTCCAGTAGGCCCAGCTCAGGTCCCAGGAGGGGTTATGTTCACCCCAAATCTTCAGGATGCTCTAGTCTGACTGGCAGGCTTTATGGACAGTGTCACTAGAGCGGGTTTGCTGCCAGTAGCACCAGCCACTTCTCAGGCTGGAGGAGGGGTTCAGACTCCTGCTACGCGTACTCCGGAGCAGGTAGCTCCCCAGACTCAGGTTTTAATGGTTCAGCCCGCAGTGGCAACTCAGACAGGTATTACAGCTCAGGCCAGTGATGGAGCGGCCATGTCTTCGTATGCTTTGTGGAGACTTGATCGGTTCTCCAAGCTTTTCACCATCACTTTCAGCGGTGCTTCATCGGAGGATCCCCAGGATTTTCTATTCAGTTGTCATGAGATTCTCAGGACTATGGGTATAGTGGAGACCAACGGGGTCGATTTTTGCACCTTCAGGCTTGCAGGATCCGCCAAGACTTGGTGGAGAGATT